>JASCZI010272490.1:16859-33080 GCA_036250425.1 Stylosanthes scabra | reverse complement strand
ATATATATATATATATATATATATATATATATAAGTTTGAATAATATACAAGTTGTGCACTATTTTGAATGATTTAAATTAAATTATAGATAATATTAATAAGATGACTTATTAAATTATGATTTATATTTTATCTATTATTTATATAAAAATATCTTATTAATCATAAAAATTGAAGTTATAATTTTTTAATTAATTAGATTTGATTGACGTAAAATATTATTTTTTCATTTAATTTTTTATTATAATTTTTAATAAATTGGAATCTAAGTTAAAAATGTTAAATAACACAAAAATATATTTTGCGGCGGTTCCGACTTCAACTGCCATTGTATTCCTGCTGTTCATCCGTTCCGCAGCGATTCCTGCATCAACTACCGCTAAAGTCATTTATTTCGTGGCGGTTTCTTTGAATCCGACGCCAAATACAGTAAACCGATATAAAAATCGTTAACGTTATCAATTTAGAGCGATTTTTTCAACCATCACTAATAAGCCGTCACTATTTGTCGAATTTCTTGTACTGTTCTTAGAGGGCAAGTAACATTGCCAATTAATCTAAGCCTTGACTGCTTCTAGGTTGGTGTATGCTTAATGCATAATGCAGTACACAAATTATGAGGTCCTTTATATTTTCACACCTCCTAGACTTGGATCTTGGAAGGTGGGTTTATACGCATTCGTTTTCCAATAATTTTCAATTTTCAATATATATGGTTTAATTTTAAATTTTTAATGTATTAATAATTTAAAATATCTTCCACAATTATCTAATTATATCCATTTTCAAAAGATAATTCACGTAACCAATAATATAAAAAATAATTATTTTTGTTGTTTTGCGGTTGCATAATTATATTAAAATATCCAAGTATTTTGTACTAATATTAACCTAACCAATTAATTTTATGTTTGAATAAAATAAATTTTTTCAACCAATAATTGGTAAGTTGAAATTAAAGTCCAACTTAAAAGATAAGAAAAAAAAACAACTTTTTACACTCATATTAACTGATTGTAAGCATGTCCATATATAAATATAGTTGATATTAGTTTATCAAATTCTCGACCTCTACATATTTTATATATTTTAATAGTCATTTAATTATATCATTGCATTTAAATTGGTATTTATTTTTTTATATTGTGCTATTTATAGTCTCTGACTCTTTTTCAACTTTTTTCTAGATCTCACTGTTCACTGCTCTCAAGTCGCATGTACAATGGTGTGAGTACTGTATCAGATCTTCACCAATGGGAAAATGAGTGAAAAGAGCATGCTGTAACAAGAACAATAATAAATTAATTAATTAATCTATTTTTTTATCTTAAGATGCATGAACTATAATACTTTCGGTAATTTAAATTTGCTTTTCAATCTACCCCTGATATCTTTAGTATCCATAATTTTAAGAATAAATTTAATTAAGATAATTATTTTTTTATTATTATAAGGTAATTATTGTTAAGTAAACTGAAATCCTAAAAACAATAGTATTGTAAGCCACTTTTAGTTGGGCTTGGTAAAAATTTTATTTAACGTTCATCCTCTAGAAAAACAGGAGTTATTTTTTTATATTTGTTAATCCAAAAAGTAAATGAGTTTTTCTTCTTAGAGGCACTTTAGAAAGCTTTTCAGAGTCGACTCTATTTCGTTAAAATATAAAATGATTAATTATTAAAAATCAATTTTATTCTCAATTAATTAAATTTAATTTTATATTAATACAAAAAAATACTAACAAAAGATTTTTTTAATAATTTTATAATTTAAGAGTAACTATTAAATATATTTATCAAACATTATATATATATATGTGTGTGACTCTTACTTATTGAGAGTTAATTTTGAACTATTTTATCAAATGATCACTTTATAACTTAGAGTAATTTTTTAAAAGTCCAAAAAGCTCAACCACTCTTTAATTGAGTGCCATTGAGCTTTAGAATATTGAAAATTAAGGACATGGGTGATGTGTATTATTTTATTTATTTATTTTAACTGTCTTATGATTTTAAAATTTTGTGTAGAAAAAATTAAAATAAAATGAAAAGAAAAAGAAAAAATAGAAATATTTCCCCAAACAGACCCCTAATTAATTTTTGTTCTTGTAATTTGATTGGGCAGTTAGGTACTTTCTGTTACTCTCTCTCTCTCTGCCTTATTAATGAGTAAACACCATTATTTGTGTATCATTCTGTATAATTAATAAGCATTATTATTTCATTTTTTTTTCTATCCAAGCCTTTGTGAGACCACATCCACATTCTTAATTATTAATTTCAACCCCACAATTTGAAATCTGTTCATCACTATGACACTATGCCTCATAAACATATAGCTTTCAGAAATAAAGAGAAAACCACTCCCATGGTAGTGTCGCTGAATTTATGAATCCACCTTGCCCTCTATCAAGTTCAATTGATTGTGACTTCCCAACCATGCGTTATACATAGCATCGCCCACTAACCTTAGCTTTCAGTACCACTGTGTGTTGTTAATTTTAGTTTTCTTTTTAAGTGTCCTTCTACCCTCTAAATAGGGTAAATCAACTCATACAAGTCATATCACTCCTCAGCTTCCAATTTTAGTCTATAAAATAATGAAAGATAATCCTGTGAAACAAAAAAGAAAAAGAAAAAAGAAAAAAGGAGAGATAATGACAAATGATATGCTTGCATGTTATATATATATCACTCTTCAATTCATAAGCTAATTGATGGAGTTGATTTAGACCCACTTAATTTCAATTCTAAGATAATATAAGAGCTTATTCTCTCTATATATAAAATGATATCAAAATTTATCCTATATATATATTAAAGTAGAGAAGCTAAGTCTTTCATGTATATAAGCCATTATTCATCATTTTGAATAATTATTTTTTTTATTCTTTTATGATCATTTTATCAATTTTAAATTATTATTTATTTATTGATTTTTATTGGTTACCAAAGTATTAGTTTCCTATCATAACTGTTAATTTAAAATATGACATAAGAAATTAAATACTATCTTATTTAATTTAAATTTAAAATTATTATTGATATAAGATTATTGGTTACCTAGCCTTATGCTTCTTTTCTAGTTTGCTTTCTCTTACTATTTAAATCATACCGTATGACCAACAAATTTTGTAGCCAACGTAAAGAAAAAAGAACAAAATGAAAGTCATCTAATTAAGTATGGTTTTTTTTTTTTTCCTTTTTTTTCATCTATCATCTATGTAAGTATGTTACCTCTTCTTTTGTGAAAGAAAAAGAGTTTAAATGAGTTTTGAATGAATTTAATAGTTAATAGTATACCAGGTGAAATTTTGAAGGGGATATTTATTGAGAGTTAAAGTAAGTAATAAATTATTGATATAGCATGCATTCTAGAAATTGAATTTGGGGAAGCAGTTGATACTTGATAGGTTGATGAGTTGCCTTGAGCCATGCAAGGTCCCTACTACTACGGAGGATATGAATTGTGGGCCAAACACACCACTAATAGTAAGTGAATGAGATAGATGTGATCAAATCACAACAACCATATGCATAGCATATATCGATCACTAAGTTGGTAGCACTGTTCTTGCCAAAATATGATGATGATGATATCACTAGATTTATGGAAATCCCATTGCACATGGGTGCGTATATTATCATCACTGTTTTCATAACCCAATGTTTTGCTGGACCCTATGCTCTTTGCACCATTCTTGCAACTTGCAATAACCAATAAAACTTGTTATTTCTACTCATAACCATCACTATCTACTTGTGTATTTGGATATGGAGGCAGCTAATTCTTTCTATTATTAAATATTTTAGCCATTATGTTATGTATGTAATTAAAAAATTAACCACCAATCTACTCTCTTATATAAAAATATGTATCTAATATATGTCTTATAATAAAAAAGAAATTATTATAGATTTAAATATTTTATTATAACAGATCTGATTATTTAATTAACTACGGTAAGTTTTGAGCTTGTCTACTATGTTTTGTTGTTCCTTGTTTTGATCCTGCTGACACTTCCTCACCTTCTGCTGGAATTTTATGAGTGGTAATTGTATCGAAAAAATTATGAATTTTTTTTAATATCTAACGTTTTCAAGAATTCATTGCACAATGTTAAAACTTTTATAACCATCATAAAACTTTGATTTTTTTTTACTTCCATTTTTTTCTATATAAACGTCTTAGTATTGGAGTTCTAGTTGAAATGTCTGTTCATGAATTATTGGAAAGCTAAAATCTAACAAGTAGAAGTTATACGAAAAAAATAAGTGATTATATTATTGTGTTATTATTTTAAACTAAGAAATCTAATAGAATAATGTAGTTTTAGAAGGTCCATGTTATGTTGAAAAGGTCATGATATATTATTATTAGTGAGTGAAGTAAAATTGAGAGCACTAGATAGCAATCGTCCATAAGAAGTAAGGGAGTTAGAGAAGATCAAAATCTTTGCACAAAGTTGGAAAGCAATTTGTAATGCATGGTTTTTTACATGAAGTACGTGTGAATGGGTTAGGAAGTTACCAAAGTGTGTCCTTTTGTGGATATATTTTCTCGTGAAAAGTGGTTACACAATGAATACCACATGAAAAGGTTATGGCAATCAATAGTACTAACACCAGCTCTTTTGTGGATTTTTTTTTTAGATATTTGGGTGTAGTTGATTTTGTGTGAAATTCTTCGTTAATAATTATTAAATAATTTGATATATTTGATTAAATTGTTATTTAATTATTTTAAATAATTAAATTTACGTGAAATTAGTATATTAATCCGTTAATGTAGAAACTATTATAATCGTCTCTTATTTTAACTACATATTTGATATATAATTGTTATTAAGTATTAAAAGTTTGAAACTAATTGAATAGGACCATATCTGAAACTTAAAGAGGGTAAAAACTTTTGTTTATCTTCAGAATAAGAATATTTCTCCTATAAATAGGTGCTCTTGGCCCTTGAGAAAACCAACACATACACACATTCCATATAGTTTCCAAGCTATCTTTTTCCTCTCTTTATTTATTCTCATTCTTTCACAGTAGTGATGATAAGTTCCTTCTTTCTGTTGGGGCTAAAAGAATAGTAGTGTTTTGGGGAAGATCAAAGAGAGAAGGAAGGAGGCACTATTGGTAGAGCTGTTGACAGAAGATAGAGAGCACAAAAGATGATATGCATGTATATATATATAGTCACATTTATGGAGGGATGGATCAGAAGCAATTGCATTTCATTCCTTTGTGCTCTCTAAGCTTCTGTCATCACCTCCCGCCTCTATTCCTATCTCACACTCTCTCCCATTATGCTCTGATTCTAGCTTACATATCACTTGCTGCTATATACAGTATATCTTGTTCATCTTATATATTGTTAAATGTTAATTAAATATTTTTTATGGATCAGCAGAGTCATGGCTTTGTTTTTAACAAATTAAAACTTTATTCTTTTTAAAGTTACATATTTGTTAGCTTTTGAAGCTTACTAGATAGTAATCAATTGAAGTAGTTGGACATCATAAATATAATAATATGTGATAATTATATATGTATAGAACTTTTTCTCATTAATATGGAAAAGTAAATACAAAGTTTGTTATCTTCCTTGAAATTAAATAGATATCAGTTGTCTTTTATGTTTAATATGATTAGTTTTTTTTTAAAAAAAATTATTGTTATAATATGATTTGGTCTTTTTCTTTTGATTTATATTTGTTGAATATTATAATATGCTAAAATTTTCTAACAATGAAAGAAAGACATACATTACAAGAGTATGATCAAGCTGACCAACAATGACATGTTGTAGGGCATATACTGCTGACCTTTTTTTCATGACAGCCTTACAATTCATTGATTTATTTTTAAGTTGACTTCAAATATATTAGTCAATATTGGAAGTAGGGTTTAAGAGGTATCAATTTTTTAGCTATCTAGTCATTTATTGATAGTACTTACCATGAAAGTGTTAAGTATCTTAATACAGAAACACCAACTTAATTTTTTTTTTTAATATATATATAACATTCTTTAATTTATTAAAATTTATTAAGAATTAATTTATTAATGTATTTTAAAAATAAAGCATTAGATCATCAATAATTCGATTTTTCCTCTCTTTTTCTTTGTTAATGATTAAACATGTATGTTGGTTACATAATTTTAGTCAGATATAGAGAAAAAAAAAAAAAAGTGTTAGTTTTCAGTTTTTTCCATGTTACTAAAACTACATTTCTTATTTTCAATAACTATTTCAAAACTATAGTTATACTAAACTACATTTCTTATTTTCAATAACTATTTCAAAACTATAGTTATACTAACTTACACAATCTATATATCACAATGATTAGACGCATTATTGAAAAATAATATATTAGTTGCATGTGTATGATAATCACTACGTAGATATAGTGGATGATGAGTTAAAGTTCAATTGATTAATGCAAATTTAAAAAATTAAAGATGCAAGAGAACCATTATTGAATAGATAGATAATTAGATAAGAATGGTATCTGTCCATAATTAGAATTCAGTTGCCATTTTATGCCCAAAATTCAGTTTGTGGAATCATTAGGTGACGTGTGTATTCCAAGTTTCCAACTGTGGCAGGGAATCAATATATCCCATTAATTGCAGACGTTGCACTTTCTGTTCTGCAGTCTTAAAACGAATGAGGATAGATGCTCTCGTAACTAACTTGAGATGGTCTAATAATTAATTGAGGATTCCAATTTCACTTTGTGTATATGATAATTCATTGTTTAGCGTCAAACATTTAAATAGAATTCAAATTTGCGATGAATTAGTATAAAAATTATGGACAAATCGAATAACTTGTGTTGAATTCCAAATGTTAGAAATTACTTGAAGATAATTGTTAGGTGGCTTCATGAAGTAGCAAGGAGATCAATGCATGATAACTTACATTCACTTCACCAAGTGTACCAATATGCATATGTATGTACTTAATTTTTCTAGTATAGTTTAGGGAACTTTAGTAAACTTTTACTATTTTTATCATGTAAAGAAGTTACAAGTTAAATATGTATAGGTTAAATTGAGAGTCTTTATTTCATTATCATGTGAGTATAAGAGTATATATATTATGATTTTTCTATTTTTAATTTCGGTTGATACGTAAGACGAAAAATTTTGAACAACCGACGCTTGTCACAAATAAGTGAGTTAATTATTTAACCAACTAAAGTTGATTAATAGTTATATATATTATGATTTTATTTCTCTTTTTCTTCATATGCGTCTCTGGTGATATTTTTTTTTTTAAAAAAATACCTTTGAGAATTTTGTTGAATTAGTTGTCTCGATTTGCACAAACTTGTAGTGACCAAGAATCAAAAGCAACAATGCGATAACAGGACACTAGATATTGCAAGATATGGTATCATTAGGACCTTAACTATTTCTCAAGTTTTCAAAATATTTTTAAATAATATAATTCAATTAAAATCAAAGTCTTCACGTAAAATAACTTTCATATATTTAGGATTATCTGAAAACATATTTTTCAAGTTCAGGGATAAATCTCTGAAAAAAAAAATTCAAAATCATTGATACAAATTTTGAAAAATATGAATTTTGGTTTTTTTGTTTTTTATCCACGAGAATCGATTCCGATAATAAAAGGAAGGATGGATTCTCACAGCAACAAATTTTCAAATCCGTGTAAGAGATGCCAATATCAATTTGTATGTGAAGACCCACTTAACATTCAAATGGCCAAAACCTGCATTAGTGTGTACATAAACTTACTGAAAAGGGAAAAAGAGCATGCAATATATATATAGATTCAACTTTATATTCTAACCCAATCCAATCCTACAATTGAAATGCAGATTGATTCTACAATCTATTAATATTGTTTTCACACGAGGTAAAAACAGAAAACAAGATTTTTTATTACTTTCATTGTTTTACTTTTTTTTTTCCTTGCACAAAATTTAAAAAAATAGAAAATAAAAACTCAAATAACTACACCCATATCCAACCAAGATAGGGTTTAGAATATATTTCGTTGAAAAACCTCTATAATATCATACATAAAGATTCGAACATGTCAACTAAGAGATTAGTTCAGGATAGGAATCTCCCTCCCATGGAGTCTCAATTTCAAGCCTCCATTGTCCATTGTAACACAAGATAAAATAAAGATTTGAACATTATTTTTCCTCAACCAAACGCATGTGGTAGGAATAATAGGATGTGCCATTTCCTTGAGTTTTCAACATATTCTCATGTACATCTCATAAAAGAAAATTGATGGCTTTTCTTTCTAGCTCAGGATTATTCACTTCATAATAATTATTACAAAAATGAAGGCTACAAATGAAAGCTTTCCATATAGCAGCTTAAGCAAGCTTTAAAAGCACCTAAATACCTTTGTCAGAAGCTTTCCCTAAAGAGGTGAAGTTCAACCTGAAAAACAAGCAACCAACCCAACCAAGTTTTAGCACAACTTAATCGTTCCATTAACAGTTGATGAATCAATGTATCAAAATACTAATTGAATCCAGATAAACAGATTATGAATATATCAACAAAGTAGTACAATGAAATTCTGAAAGATATTGTTGATTACCTAATAAGAGGCTTCTTCTGTGGTACAGGTGCAGGATCCGTACATAAAAATGGTGCATTCAGTTCAGCAGGCTTTACCAAAATGAAAAATATATAGTCATAGTCAGAACAGTGTCAATCTGTTGATGCTATTGCATGGAAAATAAACCTTAAATAACATGAAGAAATGCAACTCTAAATCTCTCATCTATAAATTCATTGAAGAACCTGCAACCTTCATACAACATATAGTATGAATACTCCATACTACTACTATACTATTATGTTTGCCAAAGTTTGGCCATATTGGCACCAAATGTAATTGGACCAAATTACTTGAACCAAATTCTATCTGAAATGCCATAATTAGACAAGGAAAACTACCAACAACAATAAAGACAGGTGCATGCTATCATGAAGAGGGAAATTGGCGAATGGAATGAAGATTGCAATTGATTTGACTATCACATGAATAGTTTATTATTTTATCTTATAAAATTTGATATTCCTCTAATAATCTTCATTCTCTTCATATAAACACCTCTTCATCATAGAAGTCACCTTAAAGACACTGCGCAAGAGTGCATGCATGCAAGTAGAGGTAGAGATTAGATCCACCCTAACTTATAATTACAGCTGTGATATAGACTTGACAGAATTTTGAGACATATTAGCATGGACAATTGCATGCAATTCATGAAAAAATGGTATCTAGAATCTACAATTGATGCATAAATTGAAGAATATAACAATCTAAATCTTCCAAATTTAAGCCATGATAAGTGGTTAACCTCAAGCTCGTCCAAGCTCCCATGAGTCAAACAAGTTGTTTCCTTAGAAACAACTGTCTGTTCTGACATGGCCAATTTTGAGATTGAAGGGTCCAAGTTTTCACTTTTCATGTCAGGAACATTTTCTCTAACTTGAATTCTTTCCACACTATTATCTTCAAGCTCTTCAGGTTCTTCTGGGAAGGCTTGATGTTGATGTGCTTCATATGGACCAGACATGATCTTCTCAATGGATAGCTTTTCTTCTTCTTTAGAAATAGATGTATCAGTAACAGGAAGTATAGGGTTGACTTCATGGTTGATTCTCGAAGATCCATTGGTTTCGCTCTCCCCAGACGGAAATTGTACAGGTTTCTCACTCTCTTGGCCACCCATACTGTTAACTTCAGAGTCATCAAATTTCACAGAACAAGCACTGGAAGCGCTAATAAGAGTTCTATCTTCTTGAACTTCCCGGCTGAAGGGAGTTGAAGATGTTAAGGACTTGGAAACCTTCGAGTTATCATCCATGCTGTCCTCTGATCGTTTTCTCTTCCTGTCGTCATCTGCTCCAGACACAGTTCCTTGGGACATTTCTGCTTGGCCATTCTGGCCAGAAACCCTTAGTTCAGAACTTCGTCTACTGTCCCAAGTTATTTTAGATGGATGGGAAGGTCGGATGCCGCCAGGAAATACAAAGTTTGGTATATTACGTCGTTTCACATGGGAAACATGGATGTCCATTCCAGGTTTCAATAGAGTATATGCATTAACAGAGTGCTTAAATTCGTCAACGGTTAGCCTTATATCAAATTGTTCACCTTCATTCACTGGAACTCCTTGCTTACGCTGAAGTCCCATAAAGTAACAATAATGTAGAGGTCTGGATTTGTCTGAAAATTCACCAGGATGAGGATGACACTGAAGCATGCCATAAGTGTGCCTCTCAATCTAGAAAACCAAATTAGGTTATACACTGAGAATAGAACATATGCAAATTAAAATTAATAAAATAAAAAATAAAAGAACCAAGAAAACAACAAACATAAACAAATTCGGGGAAGCAAGAAAGAACGAAACAATCAAGTAATTGCAACCTTTAACCCCCAACTAAGTGGTGTCAATTGTGCAGATAATAAGCATCGTTGCTTAATTATAAACCATGTCAGTAGGCAAAAACAAACATGTCTAACAGTGTTATACCTTCAGTGTCAACTGGCGGAGGCGAGATTCGACCCAGCCCTTCCATTGTCTGAGATCATCCACATTCTCCGCAGTAATGTCAATCCGTAGATAATTCTTGTAAGCTTCAAAAAAGGGATAATGCTCAAAAAGGGTGTCCCAATCAGCCTTGCTTGCCTCCATTGCCTACAAATACCAGAAGTCCAGGACATTGACTATACTTTTCCAGTAATTCAAATATCATAATAAGGTTATAGCAAAAATAAAAATATCACAAGAACAAAATAACTATTCTTTGTGGGATTGTTTATTTTCTTAAATTTAAAAAAATTAAAAAAATCCCACAAAGAAATTCTTGCTACCATGATAATGATGTTTGATTCATTTATGAAAATTCAACCTACATGTAAGGCTTGTCTTTAATAGGTGGGTCATCTACATCAATAAATGTTCAAAACCTGTTAAGAAAACTTTAATGCTGATAAAAAGAATTTCACCTTGATAGGGGAACCCAGCTATTTATGTATAACTACCCATACTTAAAAGTCATCAAACAAACAAAAACTAGCTCATGGAAAGGTTTTCTTATTTGGTTCAATTCAATTCAAATCTACTAGAAAGCATCATGTTAGCGGACCCATTCTTCTCTAAATGGAATATTTTGATCATGGGAACTCTAAATTGAAATCCCTGTGTTATAAAAATCATCTTGGGGCAGCGGCACCACAGTCCAACACAGTGAATAGGTTGCAACAAAGAGAGGGTTTATGGTTTAGGGGGAGGCTTGAACAAAATTATTCAAATTTTCAATCTCCATAAACACTGAACTTCCCAAGATTTTCCAGAGAAAAAATTTTGAAATCATTTAATACCTCGCATATTTCACTTCCCCTCTGAAATTCCTGTGACATAATACGCAAAGTACTTGACGTCACATTGTACGTAGAGTTCATGCAAGGATAAGCAGGAGTAATTATAGGCATCAAATGATATCTATCCCTGGGATTTCTTCTAGGATCCCAAATAGGAAGCCCAAGAGATCCTTCTTCAATAGGACAAAGCATGACTGGATTCGGCCACCGCCACTGAGTATATACCCTAAAGAATCGAGACACTAACATATTAGGCAGTGCATTAGGGTATAGCTGGCATATTCGGGCAACAAGCAATGCCAAGTTTATACCACCAAGAAAACCTGAAACCTGCACATAGAAGAGCAATATATGCATTAGATAAATCAAAGGAACATATCAAACAGATGATAGAGAACAAGTTCAGAACAGAAAATAAGCTATCTTGGGTGGGATCTGTGCCATACATTTGAATAAACACCACGACACTTTGCCCAAAACCTCATGCATCTCAAGGTGGTGCGAAAATTCTGGATTTCATGGGGCAAAAAAATTCAATCAGTGATAAAAATGTCATAAAAACACTGTTTAAATATAAAATAGAAAATCAGTGAGTAAAAATTTTATCCACCACCTGAATATTAGGAACCAAACGTAAGACTTGATCAGTTACTCTGCAACCATTAAGACTAAGAACAGTTTGTTCATCTGCATTTTGCAATATTGAATCTTGCGATATATTTAAGTCCTGACCCACACAAAACCCATGATTAATGATAAAGGGAAGATTAGATACAATTTACATTTTTACATCATAGTGCGCACTGATGCACACAAATCATGAGGAAGTTAGATCCATGTATGTCCCTAGAAGATTCACTTTCAAAGGATCTAAATGTTCTAAATCACAAATTAACGGTCTCTTCCCTGCTACTAACCAAGGAAGGAGTGAAGGGCAAATCTTTAGCAGAGTAAAGAAACAATTTAGAGACCAAACAACAATGCTGTCAGAATGCCATTTAAAATACCATAGATCTCTCACATATATGATCCTTCAACTTGTTGCTTTCAAAATCTCTGGAAAACCAAGTCCGCATCTCCATGGAAGGAGATAAAGAAAGGAAAAAGAATTGTTCCCAAACTCACTCACCTCAGGAATAACCCACAAAGCCAATCTTGCATACAGGAGATCTATAGAAATTCCGTTGAACTTGAATTTCATCACAGGAACATGAGCGTCAGGCACAGGGTGCAACTCTGTTACTTCTGGCATCTCCAATAGTATCTTATGTAACTCACCAAAGAAATCCTCCTAAGACCAATTGAAATAACAAGTTTAGCAGCCAGCAGATACGACCTAAAAACAAAAAATATTTCTTTAGACAACAAAATTGCATGATTTCAGCATACTTCTCGGGTTGCATGTCTAGGTCCCACACAAAGAGTGTCTATATCAGCTCCAGGGCCATGTACCTACAAAATTTGGAGAGAAAATTTCAGGAACATAATAAATCAACAAACATCATTGAAAATATAACTGCTAAGTGGGGTTTAAGATAATGTAAGCAACCCCCTAGAAGAAAGTGAGAAATATATTGGACAAATTGCCAAGAATGTCAGTTCTTGATCCTAGTTTAACATAACTGCAGTGGTAATATGTCTTTCAATCTGAAAAGACTTTTTACCCTAAAACCTCAGAAGTCTCTCTCTAGACAGTATCTAGGTTTCAGGACATGCAAAGATGAAAGGAAATAATGGAACTGTGCTCAACACATGTTTTGCAGGTGTTGGAATCTTGGCTGGATTTGATGGTAGTTTCTATCACAACTTTCTACGTGATTAACTACCGTCTTCGCCAAATACATAAATTTTCATTGGTTCACCACCCCATGGGATTTGGGACAGAATAATAAAAATGAAAGATGAACAAGTCACCTCAATAAATTAAAGTATCATTACTACAATATACCCTAATATTCCACATGGACCAATGAGAAATCACACAACTCGTTCTCTTTCCAAGCAACAAAGTCAAAATATATGAAAAGCATCAATAATATATTTTCACATGTTCCAAGTTAACACCAAAAAATTTTTCCAACATATAACCAACTTTGAATAGCAAGACTTGATTAGATAGAGTTTCGAGCGTATAATTAACATGAAAAACACAATATCATCTAAAGAGGCAACAAGCTATACAACAATACTATCCTAATTAACATGCAGGCAATTCAAACCAAGAAATTATATAAAATGCATAGCAAAGATAAAAGTAGCTCCATACCCCTAGCCGATACGAGCCAAAGGTGAAAATCTTGGCATTTGCTTCATGCACCAGTTGATCATTGAGTCCCTTTGCATGGCTAATGGTTTTAACCCAACTCTTCACAATCTGATCATCACAACATCAAAATAAAAAATCGAATTGACAAAGAGCTCCACTAGTTGAACCAAAAAATAAACAAGTTGAACCTGGTCTAGCCTGCCAAGAACTTCCTCCCTAGCCACCGCCTCCTCTTGACTCTCATATAATCCAGCATCTTGCAAGTACTGAACACAAAAATTATCCAAATTTTCAGCACAAAAATAGAACCACAGAAAAAATCTCTAAAGAATCAGCATGAATTCACAAGAAGTTACAAACAGTAGAAACCTTCTCAAGTTCCCGGGTCTTGATCACATCATACTCAGTTGGTCCAGCCAATGAAATAGGCTCAGTTATGCCTAATCTTTGTTGACCATTACTGCGGTTACTCAATCCTGGGCTCCCCATTATTAAAGTGATAATTTTTTTTCCCCTTATTTTTTTAAATATTATATTTGATACTGTTTCTTTCCAATGACAAGGAGCTATCAGAATTATCGGTTATGATTTTTTTTTTCCAGCCTTTTCCCAAAAAATCAAAGCATCATTATGAAACAGAGAAAACAAAAAAATAAAGCCACTATAACAATGTTATGATAATCGTTGATTGTACAATACTTGGTGGAAACATTCAAAGCTATGAACTTTGACCATAAAAGCAATGAAAGAATAGATTACAAGGCCACTCAGAACAATTTCACTGCCATAAAGGGGGGCAAAAACAGAGTACAAACTTTCAATTAGGGTTCCCACTTCCGAATCAAAATCGAAACCCTAATAAAGAACTAAACCAGCATCGAGCAATCACGGGAACCAGATGAAGATGGAGAGATTGTACACCCGCGATCAGAAGTTGAAAGCCTCGAACTCGAAGAATTCTCGAAGGTTTAGCATTTCCACCATCTTCGAATATAATTGAAACTCCAATCTTCAAAATAGAAATTAAGCGGAGAAAAAAGAATGTGCATGTGAATAAACAAAACAGAAAAACATAATCAAACAAATAAATGGTGAAAAAGATAAAGTGAAAAGAATTATAGAGGATAGGGATTGCAAGAAGAGACAAGAGTGCTTACCAAGAGAAACAGAGAAAAAAAAAAATAGTTTTAGGTTTCGGAAACGGTTTAGAGTGATGATGAAAGCATCCAATGTATTTGATGGTGCATGCTACGGTACAGCTGCCTAGAATGTATAGATTTACACACATTCCATAAACGGACGGAGCCGGTTAACCCATATAACGTATATGGGTTATACTGAGAGAGAGGCCTATGACATTGGCCAAATCCGTATTTTTTTTATTTATTTTTTATTAATTTTACAATTTTTCAATATTATTAAAATTATTTTTTATGGACAATAACAAAAAATAATAAATTAATTATTTAATTTATAATTATAATAGAAACTAATATAATATTTTTTTAATAAATAAATAAATATTTAAACATAATTCACAAATTATTATTATAATACTAATATAAAAAGATAATAACAAATCATAAAAATTGATAAATATATTTATAATATTATGTACATTTAAAGTGAGCAAATAGATTGATCTGCTAAACCGTGGGTTTAACCCATTTAGCTCGTAAGTTAAACGATGTAGATTAAAGAACCTGCTAAAATTGTGATTAAAAAAATTATAAATTTAAATGGTGCAGATTTCAAATTAAACAAGTTAGTCCGCGAATTATGACCCGTATATCGAGCTCTGCGCATATTGGACCATGCTAACTTCGGTGATAGCATTTGCCCCAAGTTTTGGGGATGGGGGTTTATCTTAAGTATTGGGCTAGGGAAATAGATTTGGGCTTTATTTTGCATCACATTTTTTATGGGGTAAAGAGAGGCCTAGTTTTTATACAATTGGAATTCAGTTTGCATACATTTCTTGTTTTACGTCGATTAAAATCTAATGAAAAAAATTACAAAACTTAAAGTTTGAACTATTCAGACAATTGAGACTAGTGAATTCAAAAACAAAAACTAATAACATGTGTCAACATTCGGTGCCTCATATTCCCCCTAACAACTATATATGGAGTTTAGCTATGTCTGGAACTTTTAAATTTTCATGTATCTTATTTTATACATTAGTTTCCTATTTTTTAAAAGTATGTTACATATTAAATAGTTAAAGATATATATATTACCTTAGTTTTAGTAATACTTTTTAATTGTTGTTAAAATTATATAAACACAATATGTACCATAGCGAAAACTATAAATCTCTTCCTATAAATTCTGTAGCATTTATTACTGAAATATTAGTGCCACATTTTTTTATTTCATTATATAAGCTAAATATTAACATAAAATTAATTTTTTAAAACATATCACAATTTCGTAACATTGTTACGTACAAAAAAAAACTCCAATAATATTTCTATTTTTTTCCTAGAAATAAATCAAATAATATTTTCATATACTATTCTACTTCTATATAAACAATTTTTTTGGA
>JASCZI010272489.1:5183-23677 GCA_036250425.1 Stylosanthes scabra | reverse complement strand
ACACTATAGTCGGTGAGGATTCCAAGAGTACAATAAACACTCAAGGAAAATCTTGAAGTTGGGATTGCTTCGAGTAGAGTGGGTTATTGTCTTATTAAGCACTCAACGAAAATCTTGAAGTTGGGATTACTTTGAGTGGAGTGGCTTAATAACTTGGTGGAGATCATATACCGTGAGGTGTTCGATTCAGCTCGTTGTTGTAAAGGTTTATCAAGCACCTTGAAGCTTGGTGGTTAGTGGAACTTCTCAATTGCGATTGAGAAAGAGTGGACGTAGGCAAGAGTTGCGCCGAACCACTATAAATCTTATGTATCAATCTCTATCCCTTATCTTTTACAATTCCGTATTTATTTTCACAAGCATCTTTGCTAAGTAAAAGCTCCCTATAAGTACTTAAGAAGTGGCTTAAGTCCTCGGAAAAATACTAAGCAAAAATACTTGAGTTATTTAATTTCAAGTCTTTTAAATCTATATCAAGTATTCTTGGAAACTACAAGCTCCTTATAAGTGGCTAGGAATTTCATTATTCTTAGATATTTACGTTTCTGCTAAAATTATTCATTGTTGTTGAGATACTCAATTCACCCCCCTCTTGAGTATCCGTGCTACATGACTAACAGTATAATGTGTCCATATGATCACCACTAATCCCAATTATGAATGGTTATCACGTAAGACACTTAGCCCACTCTGTCAACTGGTCGAATGGGTGGAATTAACCCCGTTCCAGATGTCCTAGGCAACTCACTAGTGCGAAGGTCCTAGGTCCTTGAAACTTGAATAATCCATCAAGTTCACCTCATTAAGGACCCAATCATCACTAGCAAAAGCTTAGCGTTAACGGAACGGTTTTAACCCGGGCCTAAACCCATTCTTATCCTTGGGGATTAGTGGCTAAGATCATCCACACTTCAACCGATGACCAAGACACAAGGACACTACTCCATTCTCATATGAAACAAAACATCAAACACTTGGCATGCACAATATGAAAACATGGTAAATAATGAGAAAAAATGAGAATCTAGAGTAGCAATTGTGATAGATCAACAAGATGATTAACAAACATCAATAATCAAACAAAGAAATGACAATAGATCACAGCAAACAATAATTTCCAGCAACATAAAAACAAGATCACAAGAGCAAGAGATATATAATTGAGATAAAGATGAGCAAATGAAAGAAGCAAGGAAAGATTACATTAATTAAACATGACTATCAATTAACAAACATCCATACAAAAATTAAAATGAAGAGTTTGGCTAGTGAAGGGATGAAAAATGGAATGGGAAATTAAGAACAACTATGAACTAGAAGAGATAAAATGAGAGAGATGGAAAACTCTCCCAAAACCCCCTTAAACTATTCTAAATTCTACAATTGATCTAATGGGAAATCGGTGTTGTTGTGTTTCAGCTGTTCCTCTTTCATATAGGTCGAATTGGGCCTTGTAAGGGCTTTGGACCTGGCCCGGAAACTTGAAATTTCATTTTTAGCCTTGATTTTAATTCTGTCAGACGGTACCGTGCGGTTATGCGGTACACGGTGCGGTCGCACGGTCAACAAAGATTGCAGCTTTGACTTTGTACCCGCACAGCCCGATCGCGCAGGTATTGGCAGAATGCATCCCGAAATGCTCCAAGGGAGACGTGAGGCCCCACGATAAGACCGTGCGACCTCACGTCTCCTTAGCTTCCTCTTGTGAACCTTTTGCTTCCAATGCCTTCCTTAGCTTTTCCTATGCCTTTCTCAATCTCTATAAACCTGAAATCTACTAGCAAACATATCAATGCACCAAATGGGATGAGATTTCACAAATTTCTATCACTTTTAAGACTAAGTTAGCATATATTTATCTTTAGGAACATATCCAAGCAAAGGAAAAAAATCATGGTTATTCACTATCAATTATATAGAAATATGTTGATGAACCTCTCAATTCTAACCTATTTTTTATCATGAAAAACGGGTTCATCAAATACTTACTAAAATATATGAGTAATATATTATTAAAAAGTTTCCATGTCAATTCTAATAGTTAATTAATTAAAAATTAAAATGAATTAAATATCTTCAATTACACCAATATATTTTCAATTAATATGTTAAAATTGTATTTCTTAAATAAATAATTCAAAAAAATATTTATCTTGTTATTGTTATAGAGAAAAGTAGAAAGTACAAAAAATATATAGAAGTCAAATTGGTATATAAATCTTTTAAAATAATAACAATGTTTCTATCCATAAAGAATTAAAAAGTATTATTTTGTAATAACTTCAAATCAATAAATAACTTAATATATTTAAATGTAATCTAAAAAAAAACTAATTTTAATGCCTATAGAAAGACAACTATTTTTTTAAGTTAATATATTTTTGGCGAAAATTATATATTTTCATTATTATTATATCTTATAATAGCAAGTGACTAATTTTTTTTATTAATCATTTTAAAAGGTTTTTGCCAAATAATTGTTGAAATTGTCACAGAAACTTTTTAATTACAAATAAAAGTATAAGAATACCAATACCACTGAACAATAAATTAATATAATTTTAACATTTTGATTTAATAAATTATATTAATACCTAAAAGTAATAAAAACAAAGTGATTCAATATATACCAACATTAGACTAGTATTATTAGAATTTTAAGAATTTTTTTATATTATTTTTAATTTTGAAGGTCAACAAATTATCAACAAACGTAATCAAAAAGTAAAGGCTATATTATATTGATTAATTTATCTCTAAAGTTATTTCTAATTAGGGATGGAAATAGGTATCCGTGAGGGTGGATACCACTATCCCCGCTCCCGTTTATGAAATTGCCCTGCGTCCCCGTTCCATCTCCGTCATGGGTCTTCGTTTATAAATACCAGTGTATTTTGTCGATATCCATGAATATTAATCTTTGAAAAAGAAATTAAAAATAACACAAATATATTAAAATTTAGTATAATAAAATAAAATTTAACATATTAAAATACAATTAAAATACAAACTTAATACTCACATACACATAAAATTTCAAACATATAAAATAAAATAAAAATATGTTTCTAAAATATAAATAAAATATAACTTTTATACATATACACATATATGTAATTACATCATTCGCGAGGATTTTGTGCGTCCCCATGGGGCAGCTACCTCTATCCCCGTCTCGATTTATTCGTGGGGACGGGTTCCCGTCCTGGTGGGGATTTCACGGATCTCCATTAGCCTCCCCGTCGCAGGTAATTAAGGCGGGTATCCGCTGGTGTGAGAATTTTCGCCATCCCTGTTTCTGATCGTTGGATCTCCATTGATCTAATGGAAAATGGTTTATTTATTTTTATAACGTTTATTCTTATTTTAAAATTGTCCCTCCAATTATAAATTATTTTTAACGACAAAACTACCTCTTAAATTATATTACTTCCACTATCGTTGCTTCTCCTTTCATGGTAATCACCGCTAATATCAGCACAACAAATTTTATTTTTCATTTTTAAAATCCAACTATATCAAATATTTCGAATCCAACAACATCAACAAAGCGGCAGCCAATTTTTTAGAATTTTTTGAAAGAACAAAAATTAAAAATTTCATTGAGGGAGAGAGTATAGAAATAGAGCAATAGTTTTATTCTTTTTATTTCAAGGACTGCACTTACTTTTTTTAGTATATCTAACTTGTGTAGTATGATGCTGAAAATTATAATAAATAAGATTAATAATGTACTTTCATATATGTTACAATACTTACTAAAATATATGAATAATATATTATTAAAAAGTTTCCATGTCAATTCTAATAGTTAATTAATTAAAAATTAAAATGAATTAAATATCCTAAATTACACCGATATATTTTCAATTAATATATTAAAATTATATTTCTTAAATAAATAATTGAAAAAAAATATTTATTTTGTTATTGTTCTAGAAAAAACTAGAAAGTATAAAAAAAATATAGAATTCAAAATGTTATATTTTTTTTATTAGTAACGGGGCTAAAGCCCAATAGAACGACACAGAATAACTCGGCTAAAAGAAGTGCCACCAACATCAGCTATAAAAGAAAGAAGAATACTAAAAGGTAAACGAAAATAAATATGACAACCAAAAGTCAAGTTTTGGCCCTTAGCTGCCAGACGATCGGCATAAATATTAGCTTCCCTAAACTCATGGTGAATATCCCAGCTTGTGAACCTCTTACAACGTTGCAATATGGCAGACAATAGTGCACTAACAGCTAATATTTGGCAGATCTATATTTGGCAGAATTACAGGCATATTAAAGATAATTATACAGTTAGGTAATTAAGAATGACTCAATTCTTTTATTTATGCGGACAATAATCGGTCCAAAAGAAGTTTATTGTCTGGCCGAATAATAATCATTGAACCTTATGCTTATTTTCTCTTTAATTCACTAATCGGCCCAAAGAAAGGTTTATGTTTGGCAGTTGATAGAAAATACATGCGGTAATAAATAGGTGTAATTCTCAAATTCCCATGTAAATAATGAGTCGATCCAAAGATAGGTTTATTATTTGACAGGACTTTATAGAGAATATTTGGCAAACCACACTAAAATAATTTTGTGTTTGTAATTTATGCGGGTGCAAATCGGCCCAAAGGAAGTTCTATGGCCAAATTACATAAACACTTGTGGTAATAACCTTGTGATAATTATTTGGTTCCGTGTAAATAGTGAGGTTGTCCAAAGATAGACGTATTATTTGACAGGATTTACTATCAATATTTGATTACTGTACTAAGAATACCGCTTACAAGTTAATATTTCTGTCCAAAGACTAAATGTTAATGTTGTGCTAGGTGTTCATGATGGGCTCACACTATAGTATGAATTTTATTCATATATTATGAAACTTGTGTGAACATAGTTTGTTTTGAAGTTCTGTCCGTGAATGTTAGTCTATTTATCAATAAATAGAATTGATAATTTTAGAACTGAATATCGCAATTATCGTTCTTTGCTACAAGGATTTAGACTTTGCACTAAGGATAAAACATTTTCATCTCTTTATAGATAAAGTTTTAGAAGTGAGATTGTTCAAATTACATAAGTCTTATGATCATAAAGTATGAAATTCCAAAAGGTTGTTACTGCTGCGAAGAAGGAATTTCTTTAAAAAATACAAAAGCACTTTATTAAAGGCTATAAAGTTGAAACACGTATGATATTTATCTAACTGGGTTTCAATGAGAAATTAAACAAAATATAAGGGAGTACATTCAGTAAGTGTCCTATCTTATGTCAAACTTAAATGCACTAAAGTTTCGGTTGTCTTATGACATGCTATAAGGGAGTACATTCATAAACTGCATATAGTATATCTCAAAAGGAACAGTAAAGATAAATAAAGAATGTAACTGTTTCTTTTGCAAGTACTCAAAATACTAAGGAAGATTGTGTCAAATATCATATTTAGTGTATTAAGAATGACACATCTATAATTTATTTTGATTTGGAATTCAATTTTATTTCAATGCTATGACATACTTAATGAATAGATTTTGGTCATTCTATTTCTGATTTGTCTGAAAAGAATTCTCTAAGTCATGTGGAGCCAAATGATGCTGAAAGATTCATCTTTTTTGGGTGTTGATAACTTAGTGAAAGATTGCTTGAGATAGTAGGTTTCCGTTATTATCATATATTATTTGAATTTGCAAGAATATACAGGATATATATTTGTCTTATACATCATTTGATTTTTATTTCTATTATGACAACTTCGAATATTTTCATGTCAACTATATATATATATATATATATATATGTATATATATGACCACTCTATATTATATGAAATAGACACATTTTTCTCTTTTATTTAGAAGTTCAAACATATACACCTTTTGGTATAAATTTTTTTTCTTTAGAAATAACTTAGGGTATCTTTAATTAGTAGCTTCTGTTGATGATACCTTAGTTCTATCTCATTTAAGTGAAATATGATTACTCATACTTTGTTACCAGAATTATTCTGGGAATGAACATTGAAAATTGCAGTTTATATTCTTGCTGAAGTTTCAAATTTTGTATATCTTACACCACTTTAGGTATACTTATTCTTTTAGGAATCTATAATTCAAATACTTTTGTAGATAGAAAGTTGAGTAGTTCTTTGAGGATATTGAGTTTGGGGGAAAGATAGTCAATAAATTATCGTAAAGACAAACTCAATTCCTTAAGAACAAATGCTAGAGTATTTTGTACTGGTGCCATAAGTAAAGAACTTAAGTTCATTAAAGATAACAAAAAGCCCATCTAATTACCCAAAGATAATGTGGATATAAAGCATACCTTGTTGTAAAGGACTCATCTCAAAAGTAAGGAGCTAGAGTACAAAGAGAGTTTTCTTTCAGTTTCTTGGAAAGACTCATTTAAAATCATAATGATATTTATAGTATATTTTGATCTTAAATTACAGTAAAAGTGGACACATATAAGGAATTGTTTCTCAATAACAATATTGAGACAACTGATATTTTGTGTCATAAAATTGTATCGCAAGATACAATAAGAATATGCACTCAAATTAAAGAATTCTATCTATGAACTCAAGCAAACTTTCTAGTATCAATATTTCATCAAATTATTATCTCATACGGTCTTTTGAGATAAATATGGTTGATAACTATATGCTAGTTAAGTGGGAGTAATATCTCATACATTCTTTTGAGATAATTATAGTTGATGACTATATGTCAGTTCAGTGGGAGTAAGTATATTTCAGTTGTCTTGATTAGCATTACTTTTTTGTATTAGGAATTTGTATACATTGAGATCATTCTCGAAGTATTTTTGGATTATAACAAAAGAGTTACGTTGTAGGACCTTTAAAGAGCTTGACATGCAAACTTACAAATAAGGTTACGTACCATTAGTTTCTAAAGGAGACCAGTATAGTCTCATTAGGTGCCTTAAAGAAATTATCAAGTTCAAAGTGCATAAAGTTTTATATGCTTTAGCAGTAGCCTAGTGAATATTAAGCTTGTACAATCACAGTTATTGTGTACACTGTTGGTGTTTTTGATAGATATTAGAACATGTTAAGAATGAATCATTTTATATGTTCACATATATGAAGTCAGAAAATAAAGTTAGAGATCATTGGATACTCATATTCTGACTTTGTTGGATGTCAAGACAATTTTGATCCATTACAGATATACTCAAATGCTTAATAGAGGAGTTCTTTGGAAACGTGTTGAAAAAACACTTATTAGTTATTACTCCTTCCATTGAAAGCACTATAATATAAATCGTCTTTAGAAGACATCCAACTGAGGTGACTATAAACACTTATCACAAATTACAATATAAATTTGAAAGACTGCTTGGGTTATTTTATGATAACGTGTTAGTAGTTTAATATTTTCAAAATTATTAAATAAAAGCTTTCAGAGTTTAAGTGTCTATTGAGCATGTTGGCACAAACTCCATTTAAATGCATGCATATTTATTCCGCAAGAAACAAATGCCCAAGGTCTTTCATTTGTATTATTCATATGGTTGATATGTTATTTCAGTGGGAGTGTGCATCTGGATGCTCATATTGTTTAGACAAACTTAAGAATATAGATATTTTTGCAGAAATAAAGTTTTTAATTTTTTTTTCACTCTGACTTGTTTTGATCTCATAAAGTTAAAAAAAAAAATTGGACCAGTTGGAAATAGACATGCATGAGATCGTTTCGCATGTAATTTCCAAATTTTCTCATCCAAACTTAATCTATGTCATTGAATAAATTATTATGGTGATTATCGTGGTTTAGTCGCGAGTCTAATGTGGTAAAAGCTGCGGTAGTTCCATGACTAATTTATGAGATTGGCCAGATTGCTAAAATAATCAAGGAAAATAGCGTTCAAGATATGCGCATAAAGTTTTATGAAATATGATTATTTCAAGATAATATATATGTATAGCGCAAGTGGGAGATTGTTAGAAAATTTTATTTTCTTAATCTATTTTGTGGGCTATATACATATATATAATTAAGTATAATCATATTAGCTATTTTATATTTTGACTTATATAAAGTGGTCTCATTATTGGTTTAAATAATAAAAGGAATAAGTCAATATTACTTATCGGTTTGGGCCTAATGAGAATAAAATCAATACTATCTATTTTATTGGGCCTTCAGGATTTAATGGGTGCTAACAGCCCAATATAAATAGCGCTTCAGGATTATGGTCCCCAATATACCTAAGTCGCCATCTGCAACTTTTCCCTATCAGAGAGTTACTATTCAGCCCTATCAGGGCAGAAGGTTTTGGTTGAGGAAGACTAAACAACCACAATTAGGTTTAGGAACAACAAATCAAGATCAAGAATCATGCCTATCAATTCAGGTATGCTTCCGCACTAGGTATCTATTTTTCTTAATGATTTAACATGGATGGTCCTAGGGTTTAGGAATCCAAGAATTCCAACAGCAGCATGTAGCGAGCTATCAAAATGACTACAGAGACCTACAACAACTTTTGAATCAACTTCAATGCTCAGATGGGTAATATTCAAGCTAATACCCAGATCAATACCAAATAAAACACCCCAAAGCTCAATTATAGTAACAGAACAAGTGCCAATATTAACACTAAAGCAGGCTAGGAACCTGCCTTCATGATCTATAAGAATACCCCCACAGGCAGCATAACCCTCTTTTGTTATTGAACCATTCGAGTTTAATTTAACAAAGGGTATGGGAGGGGGAATCCAGCGAATTTGCCTTTCCACAGAGGCACGCACATTACACTGAGATCTCCTAAATTCACAATGAGTAAAGTAGTAGTCTTTAGCAAGGTGGATGGCTGTAAGATGAACAGATTCTTCACTAATAAGCTTATCAGGATCAAAGATGAAGTTATTCCTGCGAAACCACAGACAATTCATAGTACAAATGAAAAGAAGAGGCCAAGGTATGTCTTGGTAAGAGGATTGAGAAGAGATATTTTCCAGCAACCAATCATGAAGAGGTTTATTGAAAAATTTCTCTTGACTCAATGAATTATCTATGCTCTTCCATGCTTTGACAGCAACTCTACAGTCGCGAAGAACATGGAGCACATATTCCGTGTATGAGCCACAAATACCATAGGTATCATCCTGTGTCATATGTTTTCTATACCGCCTTTCATTAGTCAATAGAGCATTACTAGCTACTAACCAGCTGAACACACGAAGTCTTTGAGGAACAACACACTTCCAAATCTCCTTAAAGAGATCAGTTGCAGGATTATACTGAAGGTCCAAGTAAAGAGTAGTTGCTGATTTCAGGGAGAAGTCCCCATTAGAATTATGCAGCCATGCAACACTATCATCTCCCATTGTTGGTTCTGGATATTTAGTAGCTGCAAAGATAGGGTCCCAATCTAATCTTACTGCGGATCTTGTTATGATTCCAATCATTCCCAACAGAGAAATCAGCGACAGTCTCATTAAAGTTAATCGAAGCCGGGTCAGGGATGTAGAAATCTGCTAACCTGTGCACACCTAGGATCCAGTGATCAGTCCAAAAAAGAACTTTGATTCCATTACCCAATCGCCAAATCAAGTTTTGTTGGAAAAGAAACCAGATATGAGTAATACATTTCCAAACATTGGAGCAGGAAGGAGGCTTTTTAATACAAGAAATAGTGTTCAAACCACAACTATATTTACTCCGAACAACCTTAACCCAAAGGGAGTCCTGTTGATGAATCAATTTCCAAGCCAACCTCATCATATTGGTATTATTCAAAATCCTTGCATATTTTGAACCCAATCCTAAAAAAAAAAAAAATTAACTAATAAATTAATATATGTAAATATAATCTAAAAAAACTAATTTTAATGCCAATAGAATTATGAGAACTATTTTTTTAAGTTAATATATTTTTGGCGACAATTATCTATTATTATATGTTATAATAGCAAGTGACTAAATTTTTTTATTTACCATTTTAAAAGGTTTTTGCCAATCATTGTTGAAATTATCACATAAACTTTTTAACTACAAATAAAAGTATAAGACTACGAATACCACTGAACAATAATTTAATATACTAAACTAATTAAAACAAAGTGATCCAATATATACCAACATTACACTAGTATTGTTAAAATTTTGAGAATTTTTTATATTATTTTTAATTTTTAATGTCAACAAATAATTAACAAACTTATTCAAAAAGTAAAGGTTATATTATATTGACTAGTTTATCTTTAAAGTTATATTTGATCGTTGGTGCAATCTAATAGTGATGGTGAATTCTTCTTCAGATTTAGAAATATATTATTTCTTTTATCATTTATTATCATTAAGTGTTGTCAACTGAAAATTTATTTATTTTTGATTCTATTGCAAAATCAATTATGACACTCGAGTGGACTAATTAATTTGAGAGATAATTTTAATTTTGACTTCTCATCGATACCAGCTGCAAAGAAAATACGCTCATATGGCTATAGTGATCAATGGATTTAGGATCAGAAGCTTGAGGGATTTGAGGAAGAAAAATGGGTTTGATATTATTATCGGCCATTGGTTTAGGAAGATGTTGAGAAGAAAAGCGATGAAATATGATGTGAGTTGTGATTCTTCTTCGGATATTTATGGGAGATTGTAAGAATTTGGTACATATGTGGTGTGTATCTATTTGTATATTTTATATTTTAAATTCTCCCCAAAAATAGTTATGTCGGAAATGATTATTTATTTTTATAATGTTTATTATTTATAACATTTATTTTTGTTTAAAAATTATTCCTCTGCTCATTTAAAAAAGTAGAAAGTACCAAAAATATATAGAAGTCAAAGTGTTATATAAATCATTTAAAATAAGAACAACGTTTCTATCCATAAATAATTAATAAGTATTATTTAGTAATAACTTCAAATTAACTAATAAATTAATATATTTAAATGTAATCTAAAAAAAACTAAGTTTAATGCAAATAGAATTATGACAATTATTTTTTTAAGTTAAAATATTTTTGGCGACAATTATATATCTTTCATTATTATTATATGTTATAATAGCAAGTGACTAAATTTTTTTATTTACCATTTTAAAAAGATTTTGCCAATAATTGTTGAAATTGTCACAGAAACTTTATTACTACAAATAAAAGTATAGGACTACCAATACCACTGAACAATAAATGAATAAGCTTTTAATATTTTGATTTAATAAATTTTATTAATACGTAAAAATAATAATTAAAAAAAAGTTATCCAATATACACCAACATTACACTAGTATTATTAAAGTTGGGAGAATTTTTTATATTAATTTTAATTTTTAAGGTAAACAAATAATTAACAAATGTATTCAAAAAGAGGCTAATTATCTCTAAAGTTGTGTCTGATTATTAGATGTAATCCAATGGTGATGACCAATTCTTCATCACATCTAGAGTTATATTGTTTCATTTATCATTTTTTTTTTTAGCAAAGATAGGTTGGGGAAAGACTCGAACTCGAAACCTCTGCTAGGGGGAAGGAGCGTTTGAGTTATAACTCATTTGCGGCTATTTCATTTATCATTTATTATCATTAAATGTTGTCAAATGAAAGTATATTTTTTCGGATTTTATTGCAGAATCAATGGCACTAGAGTGGACTAATTAATTTGAGAGATGGGGAATCTGCTGCCCTTAGTGAAGAAACTCTGTACCGTATCAACCCTGAGGTGCAGGTAGGTGTGCGGGTGTTGGGTTTCGGTGATGAAAGGGATGGAATGCAGAATTTTTCTGAAGCGCAACTTGAGGATCCGAATGAAATTGGAGATGAATCCGTTGAAGAGGACAGCCTAATTGAAGCTAAGGTTGCCAAGGAAGTTTGGGGTTGTGGTGGCCTATCTTTTGAGGGGTATAGGGGGGGTGGAAAGCTGAAATGCTAAGAAGAGTTTTTAGTAGGAATTCTCTTGATTTTTTGGGGATTGATTGAGACAAAAAAAGATAGTTGATGATATCTTCATAAAGAGTTAAGTGGAATAATCAGAATGGGGCATGTGGGAGAATGTTGAGTATCATAGTATGTTTGGAGGTATTCTGTGTATATGGTTTCTGAATTCGTTGATAGTGAAAGGGTTATCATATCTGCAAGATGATTAGAATTAAAAGGCGAAAATTGTGGAGAAAAATTTAAATATGGGATCAGCATGGTATTTGGACATCACTCAAAGGAAGAAAAGCTTGCTTCTGCTGAAATTGGTTGTTAATAACAGTGAGAAGATTGTGAGGTGCGGAATACTATAGGATCTTTTGATAAAGTGTATGCTATGTGAGGGTCATGATGAAACTGAATATCATCCCTTTTGTTTGAAATATATGGTGTAATATTTGAATTGGTATAACATGATGTGGGTATGGCTGGGAATGCAAAGGTATGTTGGATGAGTGCTACAATGACTAAGGAGAATAGAAGGAGCTGGGGCATTTGATTATGCAGCAGTTTGGTGTATTAGAAACAGCAAAAATGACATAATATTCAAGCTCAATGATAAAACAATTGAAGAAATGGGGTGTAGAATTGCAATGAGTCATAACCAGTTGAGCGGGAACATGAAGAGAGAGTGACGATGAGAAAAATCTAAAGCAGAGTAATAGGAGGATAATAGCAAGTATAAGTGATGCTACCTTACACTGAATAGTCTAATCCTTTTATATACCATGAACTTCTTTGATTTTGTTGAGTTGTGTTGTCTTGATGTAATTTGCTGTAATGTTCCGTTTTGGAACCCTCACCTCCCCTCACCTCCTTTTTGGGTTTTTTGATGAGCACCTAGCGATCCAAAAAAAAAAATCAATACCAGCCACAAAGAAGGTACACTCACACGACTATAGTGATCGAAGGATTCAGGTTCAGAAGCTTTAGGGATTTGAGGGAGAAGAATGAGTTTGATATTATTATCGGTCATTCGTTTAGAAAGATGTTAAGAAGAAAAGAAATGAAATATGATGTGAGGTGTGAATTTTTCTTGGGATATTTATAGGGGTTTGTAAGAAAAAGTTATTTTATATTTTAATTTTTCCCAAAAGAAAAAAAGTTATGGGGAAATGGTTTATTTATTTTTATAATGTTTATTATTTAAAACGTTTATTTTTTTGAAAATTGTCCCTCCGATCATAAATTATTTTTAATGACAAAATTACCTCTTAAATTATATTACTTCTACTATCGTTGTTTCTCTTTTCATGATAACCTCTGTCAATATCTGCACCACAAATTTTATTTTTCATTTTTAAAATCCAACTTTATCAAATCTTTCGAATCCAACAACATCAACAAAGAGGCAACAAAGGTTTTATAATTTTTCGAAAAAAAAACACAGAAAATAAAAATTTCATCAAAGGAGAGAGTATAAAAATAGAGCAAGAATTTTTTTTTTTAATTTCAAGGACTGCACTTACTCTTTAATAGTATATCTAACTTGTGCAGCGTGATATTGAGAATTATAATAATAAATAAGACTAATAATATGCTTTCATTATATAGGTTAGAATACTTACTAAAATATATGAGTAATATATTATTAAAAAGTTTTCATGTCAATTCTAATAGTTAATTAATTAAAAATTAAAATGAATTAAATATCTTCAATTACACTAATATATTTTCAATTAATATATTAAAATTATATTTCTTAAATAAATAATTCAAAAAAATATTTATTTTGTTATTGTTCTAGAAAAAGTTTATATAAATCATTTATTTAGTATTATTAACTAAATAAATCATATATAGAAGACAAAGTTTATATAAATCATATATAGAAGACAAAGTTTATATAAATCATTTAAATTAATAACAACGTTTCAATCCATAAATAATTAATAAGTATTATTTAGTAATAACTTCAAATTAAGTAATAAATTAATATATTTAAATGTAATAATCTAAAGAAAACTAATTTTAATGGCAATATAATTATGACCACTATTTATTTAAGTTAATATATTTTTGACGACAGTTATATGTTTTTCATTATTATTATATGTTATAATAGCAAGTGATTAATTTTTTTATTTATCATTTTAAAAGGTCTTTGCCAATAATTGTTGAAATTGTCACAGAAACTTTTTAACTACGAATAAAAGTATAAGACTACCAATACTACTGAATAATAAATTAATATACTTTTAACATTTTGACTTAATAAATTATATTAATACCTAAAAATAAAAAATAAAAAAGGCCAATGATTTGGTGCCCTCTTCTCCTTCAAAGAGTCACCGATGCCCTTCTTGCATGTTGTTGATGTGTGTGCATCGTTCATGATTTTAGGCCCTAATTTTCTGAATTTTGAGTAAAAATCTACTTAATATTCAAGTAAATTAGCTCAAATCTTCATAAATTGCTATCTTGAGTATTCTGTGATGTTTTATAGGAATGTCAAAGAAAAGAAATTAGGAGCAGAAAACAGAAGAAAATTGAAGAGGAAAGAAAGAAACAGAGGAAGAAGAAAGAAAGAAACAGAGGCAAGCCTGGAACAAAATAAAACAGAGAAGCTCACCCTGGGACCATAGCATGTCACATTTGGACTATGTAAAAAAAAATGGCCCAAACGTGACACTCAAGAGGGCTAACAAAGGAAACCAAACTCCCATGGACAAGTATATGTCACATTTGGACCATGTCTTAGACGTGACCCAAACGTGAGCCTCTGCAGCCTCACCAAGCTCAGCCAGCCTCACCAACAGTCACGTTTGGCCCATGTTTTCTGCATGGACCAAACGTGACCCAGCCTCCACCCAGCATCAAGGCCACGTTTGAGTCACGTTTGGCCAAGCCCAAACGTGACCCAAACGTGAAGGAGCTCAAGCAATCCAAGCTTCCCCAAGCTCTCAGCAACCAAGGCCATGTTTGAACTAAATTCCAAACATTGCCCAAACGTGGTCCACCTCTTCAAAGCCCAAGGATCTGAAGAATTTTTTAGACGTTCAGTGAATGTAACCCTACATTTAGTAATTTTTATAAATAGTTTTAGTTTCTAGGTTTAGCAGGTAGTCAAGTTTAGTTTTAGTTTTTCACAGATTTGGTTTTTCTCTCTGTTTTCTTCATCACGTTTCTATCACGTAAATTAGAATTAGGTTTTATGTCTTCTCTTTTCTCCTCTGTTGTGTTACTTGCCACCATGAGCAACTAAACACTTTATCAAGCCAGGGATGAGGGCTCTGTTCATCCCAAGCATGCCAAGTTAATTTGATTTTCACATTCTCTTCACTGCAAGTTCTGATTGTCAATTATCAAGGTTCAATTTTCCATTCTTCAATCTAGAACTTGATCAAACCGAGAGGTAATCTTGTTTCTTGCTTTCAATTCTTGATTTCGAGAGGAACCAGTAATTGATTGTGTTTGAGAATTGTCCTTCATAATCATTCAGTAAATTAGAGATAATAAATTGGATGTTTATGCAATTATTCTATTAATTTCAATTAGGGTTAATTAGATTAGTAAGTGACATAAAACTAATCTGTAATCATTCTTGTAATTCACATAATTGAACTAGATTTACTCTTAACCTCTGTCTTATTTAGTTAATCAAGAGATTGATAATTAATTAGGATTAGAGAAACTAAATCACTAAGAGATTAGGATTTAGTTAATTAGGGTTCATTGGGATTTGATGATTACTTGCATGAGAAGAAAGTGATTAATTAAATTAGGGTTTTGTTTTGGTGAATATCTCTAAATCCTTGGCTTATTCTTCTTATTATTATCATCTTTATTAATTTTTGTTTGCTGTCCAAGTTTGATTATTGTTGATTTTTGCTTTAATTGGTGAGATTTGCATGATTTTAATTATTCTTGCTAGATTTAGATATAACACCCATTTGTTATTTGATTTGTCTAATTAAAGAATTTAATTAGTCATTGTAGCTTAGTCCATTAATCTCCGTGGGAACGATACTCAACTCACTCTTCTATTACTTGATACGATTCGGTGCACTTGCCGGTGGAGAGTCCGAAACTCCACAAGGATTTCGGACATCAAGTTTTTTGTGCCGTTGCCGGGGATTAACCAGATTAACAATATAGTATTAATTGGTTCTCTAACTTAGACTCTTTTCTTTTTCTTTTCTCACTTGGGACTTCCTTCAATTTGACGTTGGAAGTTCCTACTTGATTTGTTTGTTTGGTTACTTGTGTATGTAGGGCAACAAGGACAAACATATCTTGGAATTTGATCCTGAGAGAGAAAATTTTTGAAAAAGTTTCGGTTAATATGGCTGAAGAAGGAGATCAGCGAAAGACTTTGGAATAATTCACTGTTCCCACTCCTCAGTACAAGAAATACGCCCGTTACCGGCGGATTTTTGCATGATTTTTGCCGTTTTCAACGTTACCGGCGGATTTACCGGCGGAATCCAACGATAAAAACCTCGCCGGTAATTACGGGCGGAAAAATCCGCCAGTAACATATTTGAAGTGGCCAATTCAAATTCAACATTACCGTGGAAATTACCGGCGGATCCAAATTCCGCCGGTAACGATGAATTATTTTAATTGCTTTTTTAATTAATGGAAATTTACCGGCGGATTTTTCCACCGATAATTCCCACGGTAACCTTAAAGTTTTTTTAAAAATATAATAATAAATGCATAGAATATTACGGCCAGATTATGCATAAAGTGAATGATGAAAAAATAATTATCAAAATCAATTTTACCTCCTTATCAATTTTGTAATCAATAAAATCAAAGTAGACTATTACAAGTATTCTAGTGATTGCGGTTGTCCCAAAAAATAAGATGTTGTCTAAGAAATTAATCTCTGAGACCAATTCAAATGCATAGTTACAATGGCAAAGAAGAAAGAAAAAAAAATGCAACAAAAATGTTGAGGTGTATTATTTATATATCTACCAAATGTAATGAGATAGATACACATTCTTGCATGCTCTTCTCGATGCTTATCCAATGGCCAAAGCACTAAGATATAAACAACCTCAGGCTTCAAAAGTTAACTGCATCATGGTAGATATAATCATCTTATCATTTTAAGTAATTGGTCTAAAACCAGGTAACATTCTAATAAGAATAATATAAACTAAAATTTGGATTGAATTTCTATTAGATATCAACATGCTTTTTCTTCTTTTTTGCGATTTTGATCATCCACCCTGAAAATGGTGAAAACAAAATTCAATGATTCATGCATAGCACCTAGGCTCCTATTAGTTTAAGCAAAGTATAGCAGGATTAAGATCCTCAAAAATTTTAAAACCTTCAAATCAAAGTCTACCTCTAGATAAATTGGCCACTTGATCTGATCAGTACCATGCCCCATCAATCTTACTCCATCTTTTATTTGCTTCCCTATTGCTCCTTGTAAGATCGATAGCTAGGCAGAGAAGAAATCAAGCACAATGCTCTTGAACAATAGCACAAGCAGAAACAATAAGTAAAAGAATAGCAACAGCAAGAAACAAAGAATTGTAGTGGCAAAAAATAAAGAACTCAAAGCATATGTGAATATTCTTGAATTAGAGAGAGTAAATGAATACATTAGACTCAATAAGACTTAAGATAATAAATCCTTATATACACAAACACAAAACTTAAGTAATATTCATTGGGTTTAGCATGGCAGTTTTAACCAATCAAGCTCATAAAACTTTAAAAACCAGATATCTTATTCAGAAATAATCTGCATTTTATTTTTACCATACCTTCTGTTTTCAGAAGTACTAATCACGCATATGACACTATCAAAGGTTCTCTAGATTCTTCTCTAGATTTATTCTCGTAATAGAAACTTAATACCAACTGTGCAATTCCCAGAACAGTTCCGATCCCGTTTGGTACCTAGAAAACACAGATGCAATCAAATAGATAAAGTTCAACTGCACAAATCAATGAGATAGCCAACAAAAACAAAAATTTCAAATTAAATCGAGTAATCAACAATAAATTGTAAAAATGAAATAGTTCTCCTAAGAACCTTACATAAATAAAGGGGTCCTCGTTCAACAATCCATAAACCAAAAAAGAGGTGCTCATCAGGAAGGTGGAAAGTGAAAGATAAAAAGGCATGAATTCAATACTCTTTGTCTGAATGACCAATTTCTGGGAAGCATAAATAACATGATTCAAGTAAATTCATCAAGCTAAAAAAAGCACAAATCAATGTTAATTAGGTATCTATGTAATGAAAAACTCACAATTATAATTTATAAACAATGGCGAGGCAAACATTGAAATGAGGGAAGCACAGCTCAAGAATCCAACAAGGAACCGGCGAGTTTGACTATCAGTTACTTGCAAGCTCCCAAATAATATGGCATGCCATACCACATGCAGATCAAGCAGTTCATGAGAGAGTAAATATATGGCAATCCTGAGAACATTTCAGTTGACCCATTTCTGATAATTCTCCTAAATGTAGGTCTACAATTCAAAAACAGAACAAGAGTTAAAAAAACCAATGAAACAAAAAGGAATATATACTAATTAAACAGAAGTTTCTTCTTC
>JASCZI010272487.1:2996-13219 GCA_036250425.1 Stylosanthes scabra | reverse complement strand
ATTGAAAAAAGATTATACAGAACACTATGTAGTAAGTAGTAGTCTTGCACTTAATATGTGGTCATTCTAATTTCCCAAATACTTAGAAACCTATTTATTTGGGAACAGATTCCATCCTGATTTTGATTTTGACATTCTACTTTGGCAAGTCAATTTGACATGTTTCATACCACAACATCATAACAAAATTACAAACAGCTTAAGAAGTACTTGGAAAATTAGAAACAATCATACCAAATGTCCCCTAGGATATCCAAATCTATCTCACCTGAAATATCCTCCAAGTTCACCCAGTATGAATCTGCAACAACTTCTTGATGGATGGTTGAATATAGCTAGAGCTAGCTTCCACTTTTCTGCATTGAAAATTGTGAAAGGCATCACCTTTTAAATGAGAAACCCAACTTACTTGAATCAAACAGAAAATAAGAGATTATCTATTAAGACACAATTTTACAAACCAAAATCAATATTAGAGAGCAAAATATAAAATACAGAAAGCCATAAGGTCAAATAGATAAATCAAGTAACTAATTCAAAGCTCATACACCTGAGACTAGTTATGAGACAACTTCTAATGCTTTGAGGGCTGAGAATAACACTTGAAACCACCTTGCTTTTACTTGTTACTGCCTACTAAAGCTCCTGAAGCCGTGTCATGCACTGATTCACCCTAAATTAATCAAGCAATTAATTAAATAAACTATAAACCTAAATCAAATTATATAAATTATAATCCCTAATTAAATGAATCATAAACCCTAAATTCACCTATCTCTTTTTGATTAAATCAAAATCACAACATCAAGTAAGGTAAATTAGAAATTAGCGTATCAATTAGTTAACATAACAAGAATTAGGATTGAAAATTAGGTTAATAGAAAGTGGAATTGGAGGAACATACCGCAGCAGTTCCCCTCCGGTGGCACCGTGTGTGAGGCGCATACAGTAGTATGCAATTCCGGTGAACTCCTCCAAAGGCTTCCGTCTCCGACGATGAGCTTCTTCTCGTTCATCGCAGTCGCATTCTCCTTCTTCTATCGTGGAGTCTCTCTCTCTCGTCACTCTCCCTCTCCATTTCGTCTTGTCTCTCTTTCAAACTCTGATTCCTCTTCTACGGTGCTCGCTCTCTCTCGTTTTTCTGGCGAAGGCGGTAGGAGGCGAAAGTGGTAAAGAGGCATACCAAACCGACAGAGAGGAGGAGGCAGTGGAGTAGAGGGCGGAGAAGAAGAAATGGCAAAGAAGAGGGGAGAAGAACGAAAGTAACGCATAAAGAAAGAAAGAGAATAGTACAATAATTAAGATACCAATTAGAGTAATTGGTTTATTTTAAACAATTTTAGCTTTTTTTAGTGGCCATAGTTAATAATTGCCATCGTAAAATATAGTATTACCAGCAAATATGCAATTGCCACCAAAAAATTGACATAACACAATATACAGCGGCCATAGTGCTATTGCCATTGAAAGTTTGCCACTAAAAATCATTTTTCTTGTAGTGGAAGGACTAGGAGAGATAATAAGAATTTAGTAGAACATGAAACTAGATATCGAGTAATGCTTGATTCTGATGATTCGAGGGATGAGGTGGTGCAAGGAGTTAAGATTGTGCAGGGAAGAGAATGGGATTCGAGTGCAGAATTATTGATGATGGATAGAGTGGAGGATGGAGAGCAGGAGGTGAAAACGACTATTACAAAAGAGATTTTAGATGAGTGGAAGTTGTTAGCGGTTGAGCAGTGTCCTGTTTCTGTTGCTTCCAAGGAGAGGGATCCTTTGGCAGAGATAATGATAATGAAGTGCAACAAAGTTAAAGAGGATTGGGGTAGAACTGTTCGTACAGAGGAGGTAGTTAATGAGTGGAATTTCATTAAAAAAAAATGAGATTCAAACAACAAAGAGATTTTGAGCGGGATGAACTCTAATCGGAGTGAAAATAAAAGTTCTAATCGAACAGTTACGTGGTCTTATGGTGGAAAAGGTATTTTGATGGAAAGGAAAGAAGGTAATGGAGAATTAGAGGCTACCCCGATAGATACAAAAGGTGAAGTAATTAAGGTGAAGTCAAGCGGACGAAGTGTGTGAGATTCCATAGGCGTCAATAAGGAGGTAGAGTCCGATGGAGAATGGGTGCCAGAGACAGTGGGGGAGTACGGAATGTTGAAACGGAATGAGACGAGTTCAGGTAATGGAGAGTTAGAACAGAGAACACGATCTCGGACAGCTGGTTTGGGAAACAAGGAAAATCAACCACTGAGTGATCTGGTAGAGAATTTTAGTACGAAGGAGTTTTACGATGATGAAGACTTTATGTCTACATTAAAGAAGGTAAATGAAGTTTAAGCTTTGAAAAGAAGGCAAGTGAAACAAAGAGAGAAGGCGAGAAAAAGTAGACAAAAAATGTTAAAGAAAGGTGGGAGTAAAGCCGGTGTTGTTGACTAAGGTATTTTAGGGTGTGAGAGGATTTAGGTTCAATGATGGAATTCGCAGCTGATTTGATTTCGTGTAGGTATTGCCTGTTGGTGGAGCGTAGCAACCTTGTGTATGCGCGCAGAGATTGCGATTCTATTTTGGTGTTTTGATTGGTTTGAGTGTTATATTGTTAGGTGTTATTGGATTTGTCTTTTTCTTTCGAACATCTAGGTGTTTGTTCTTGGTGATACAGGAGTCTTTTGGTGTGTTTTATTGGATTATGTCGGGTGTCCATTAGATGTACTCTGATTGTACTCTTGAGGTACTCTTATCTCCTCTTTTGAGTCGAGAGAACACAGTTTTTCTAAAAAAGATTACTTAAACAATACATATATTTATATGCAAATACTTGATGACTAATTTGATGGCTGAATTTTAATGTGCAAACAACATTTTTAATCTTTTAATTAAGAGTAAAAAGTGAGTCCATAACATTTTTTGGTGTGTAATAAAATTTATACTTTTAGTTATAACTATAAAATTCATCCTACAGATGGGAAGAAAATTATTTTGAAAAAAAGTGCATCATTCTAGAAAAAAAAATTGTCATAATAAATATTTGCAACAATAACATCATTATTAGAATAGTTTTGGTCATTATAATCTAACATCATTCTAGAAAAAAAACTTGATCAATTGGTCGTAATAATGAAAGTAAGGGTAAAGGACATTTATTCCCTTGATGTTTCAAAAATTGTACAAATTCATCCCTGACTTTTGGGAAATACTTAATAACCTCTAACTTTCGAAAAAATAATACGATTATACCCCTCTGTTAGTTTGATTCGGCTAAAAAAAACGAAATGTTACTGCTGGAGCCGTGCAATATAGGCTACCTTTTTAATATACATGTTTTTTTAATTCTGATAAGAAATAGTTGAAGCATTTGCTCGCCCTAGGGTAATCAATTCAGTTTTCATTTGAAGACCAATAATATAATAATCTTAGGGGAAATTGAATAACCTGAAAGCAATATCTGTGGCAATGTTAAATGGAAAACAGCTCAATAACCACTGTTTTCATTCCATTTACTTAACATGCAATATGATGAGAAGTGCACAGAAGGAACTATCAATAATCAGAAATCAAAAGAGGCCTTTGATCCCAAAATCAAGTTAGAAAATATTGTCACCAATAGCTTCCCAAAGGTAAGCACTGCCAATAAAACAGATAAAGATAGGTATATCATCTAGGGAGTATAGAAAAATTGAGACCAAATGAGATTTTGATAATCACAAATGTCAGCATTATATGCAATATTATGCATGTCGAAAGGGATGAAACTACTAATGTCAGCTGCATCTCCATAATTAGCACTTTTCCATCCTCCATGCATATGGCACCATCTGCATATTCGAATTCTTTTATAACAATGGGTCACCCATAATGTTGTGACTTCTAAAGAGGTATCCAAAGAGTTTCTAACAACCTTGTTAACCCCTACCTTTAAAAAAAATACAAACAATCTATCAAAAAGTGCAGGTCTTACACCAAATTTCACAGTTATCGTTAATCAACAAAAAGAAACCAAGGTTTTTTCTTGAGAAAAAAGACAGGGAGAAATGGAAGCAGCGAATGAAACAGACCTGGGACAAAACAGTCCTATCATCTAGGGTATACAGCAATACAGCACCGTCAAGTCAATTGGATAGGATATTGGCACCTCCTGCTTCAAGACCGCACCCAACAACTGCCTTTTAATGAAATGTATATGATATGATATGATATAAACATTCAAGATTCATTTCTTAATATAATGTAATTTTCTAAAAACTATTTCTTTTAGTTCCAATACTACTTTTAAATTTCATTAAAAAATGCATACAATAATTTTGCATTATTATTCAAAGCATGTACTTGCTAGTAAAATTATCTAACTTGCGTTGATCGATTTATTGAATAAACAAAACATACACAATATTGTAAGCATTATTCATAAATAAATTCTCCCAACTACCAAGTTTCTGAAACTACATGTTCATTGCTTAGAGAATTTAGAGTTTTTGATACAACGGGTGCGTTTTGGTAAACACCGCGTCTTCTTCACACCTCGTACACATGTTTATTATTGTCATGTCCATAATTCTACATATTTTTCTTTTCTTAGAAAATAAATCAGATCTACAAAATTAATATTAAGAAGTTAATAAGGAACAAATTTTAGAAAACCATTAGGGACTAGGGAGCCAATGAATTTAATTAGTAGTTATCATTCAAAATTAAAAAAAAAAATATCATTCGAAACTTAAAAAAATTATCATTCGAAATTGAAAAAAATTATTATCCAAACATAACAGAAATCATCATATGTATTTTATCTACTGTCACCACCACCACCACCACCACCAACCACACCTCACCACCACAACCACCAACCACCACGGTTTGCGGCTTACTATCGTACTCGGTAGGGTATTTACACGTGAGCGTGGCAGATATACCAGGAATGCTAGCTCTCCCTTCGACTTCCGGCGGCGAAACACAACAGGATTTCGAGCAGGAAGATATGAGTAGCGGTGGCTTGAGGAGGAGGAGGAGAAGGAGGAGGAGGAAGGAAGAAAAACTCGTGGAGTTTGGAGAAGATGTGAGTGGTGGTTGCGATGGTGGCTCAAACTTGCAAGAAGAAGAACGAGCTCTCCCTTGAACTCGCGGAGATTGAAGAAGAAGAGGAGGAGAAGGCAGTGGCGTGGGCGACAATGGCGGTGGGCAGAAAAAAAGGGAGCTAGGGATAGAATTTCACCCTTTAGCTCCCATTGGCTACTTAAAAGAGAGCTTCCAAGACTTTTTCAAAATAAACACATACAACTGGGAGTGAGCATAGGTCGAGTTGGTTCGGATTTGATGTGAAAATTGAACCAAACCATTTAAATCCTAATTGATTCGATTTCACTTTTTTTCTGCCTAGACCCTAATAATCCAATCGGATACTGAACCAATATAATTGGTTCGGATCGACTCCGGACAGGTAATTGAGTATCCGTAACCCATGCTCACCCCCACATACAACGGCAAGATCCACCATGTATCAATTTGTACAATACACTTAATTAATTACTTTTAAATGTTAGGCCTTAGATAGTGAAAATGGAAAAGTTGCACACCTTAATGCAATGAAACAATGATGTATGTCCAGTTTTTAAACGAGTTGGAAAAAGGAGGTCCCAATAGAGAAAAAAAAGACCCAAGGATGCTCTTGGTTTTTCAAAATTAGGCTTTCGGCTTACACCTAATATTATATAACTAGTATTTAACCCGTGTGATGTACGGGTTTTGTATTCTAATTTATTTAATGTAGTAAATTAGATATAATAATTTGTAAAAAATAAGTTATTTACTAATAAATAAGTGCAATAAAATAACAATGCATTACAGACACCAAAACATAATAATAATAATAATAATAATAATAATAATAATAATAATAATAATAATAATGCATTGAGTTTGTCCAAATTGACAAAGCTAAATCAATATTGCGAGATACATGACTATCAAAGACGTCTCACGTCAGTACATTCGTAAAATTTTACCACAACTCTATCCCTAAACTTGAAATTTCCACTAATGAGCACAAATACAAAAGATATGATCGATCTCTTCCTCTCCCTTTCCTTTTTATTATATCTCTATATTTCCTTATCTCTTTCACCCCTCTCCCCCGCTTTCTTTCTCTTCCTCTCCCTTTCCCTCTTTCTCTATCTCTCTCTCTTCATTTCTCTCCGTATCTTTCTATCTCTCTCCCCATATCTCCCTTGCTCTTTCTTTCTCTTTCCTCCTCTTTATGTTTCTCTCTTTTTCTCTCCCCTTCTCTCTCTTGCCCTTTTTCTTTCTTTCTTCTTCTTTCCTTATATTTCTCCCAAACTCCCTCCCCATCTCTCTCCATTTTTTCTCTCACTTTCTATCTCTCTATTTCCTTATGTCTCTCTTACCCTCTCTCCCCCATTCCTTACCTCTCTTTTCCTCTTCCTTTCTCTCTTTCCCTATATCTCCATCTCTTCCTATCACTCTCTCTTTTTCTCTCCCGCATTTTCTTCCTCTATCTCTTCCTTTTTCTCTTTCTGATTTTCTCTATTTATTTCTCTCACCCTTACTCTCTCATTCTCTCTCTCTGTCTCTCTCTCTCTTTCTTTATCTCTCACCCCCTCTCTGTTTCCCTCCTATCTCCCTCTCCATCTCCTTCTCTATCTCATTCTATCTCCCTCTCTCTCCTTCTCTTTTTATTTTTCTCCCTCTTTTTTTATTACTCTCTCTTTTTCCTATATCCCTCTCTCCTTATATCTCTCCCTCACTCCCTTCCTATCTCTCTTCCTCCCTCTCACACTTTCTTTCTCTCACTCTCCCTCTCTTTTCCTCTCCCTCCCATTCTCTTTCTTTCCTCTCTCTCTCCTTCTCTTTCCCTCTGTTGCTATATCTCTCTTTCTATCTCCCTCCAGTTCTTCATCTCTTGCTTTCTCTCTTTCCCAATTCAATTTTTGAATTTATTAACATACATTTGAATAATTTGGCTAAAATAAGTTTATGTGTATTATTTGAGTTAATTTTAAATTCACATTAAAATTGTTTTAGTAAAATATCATAATTAAAAATAATTAAAAATAAAATTAAAATGAGCACTTCCAATTGAATTTTAAATTCATTAGCGTGTATATTTATAATTTTAAAATATCACAAATTAAAAATAATTAAAAAGATAGGAATTTTGATTAAAAAAAAGCACTTTTAATTGTATTTTAAATTTATTAACGTTCATGTTTATAATTTGAAATATCACAATTAAAAATAATAGTATAAAGAATAGAAATTCTAATTAGCATTTCTAATTGAAATTTATACGATTAATTGTGATAAGATTATGATAAGATAAAATTAAGATTTAAAATTTTATAATTTAAATATGATTAATTTAAAATATAAACATACAAAATATTTTATCTAAAATCCCTCAATAACCGTATAAATGTGAAATTTTATCATTTAATAAAAAATAAATCATTTCAAAATTACTTCAACAACCGTATTTTATATTTGAAATTTAAAATTTTAAACTCAGTTAATTATGCCAATTAAAATTAATTGAAAAAACAAAAATTCTAATGACGACATCTGAGCATTTAGCCTCCTAAATTCACTCTCTAACCGTCATGTTAGCCATTGAGCTTTCCAATTATATACTATTAGTTTTTATATTCTAATTTAACATTATAAATTAGATAATAAATTAGATATAGTAATACATAAGAAATAATTTATCAAATTTTGTATGATATTCACTTTGATAATGTAATCAATATAATAAAGATATTACCATAAAACCTGATTATGAAACATATGATTTCTCTCTTTAGTATTTTATGCGTGCGATGCACGGGATTTATATTCCAATTTAATGTAATAAATTAGATAAAGTAATTTGTAAGAAATAATTTATCAACTAAGTAAGTGCAATCAAATTTAAATGTATTAAGTTACATTATTATTGTGAGATACCTGACTATAGAAAAAGTCCCATATCGGTGCGTTGATGAAATCTTTACGACAACGCTATCCCTACATTTAAAGTTATCAGTTCTCACCAATAAACTCAAATACGAAATATATGATTTCTCTCTTCCTCTCCCTCCTCTCTCTCTTATTCTCTTTCCATTTCTTTTTCTCATCTTCGCTCTTTCTCTCATTTTCCTTCCCTCTATCATTTCTCTCTCTATTTTCTTATCTATCTCTTCCTCTCTCCCACGATCTGTCACTATCTCTTCTCTTCGACCTTCTCTCTCCTTCTATCCACGTCTTTCTCTCCCATTTTCTTTTTCTCCCCTCTCTTTCTCTTTCTTCATTTTTTCTCTCATCCCCGCTCTCTCATTCTCTCTCAATTTATAAGAAATAATTTATCAATTAAGTAAGTGTAACCAAATTTAAATGCATTGAGTCCACAATTTAACTCTACACTTGAAGTTCTTACCCATGAGCCCAATAACGAAACATATGATTTTTCTCTCCTTCCTCCATTTCTCCATTTCATTCTCTTTTTATTTCTTTCTCTCACCCTTCTCTCTCTCCCTCTCCCTCCCTCACTCCTTTTTTTCTCTATTGCCTCACCTCTCTCTCCCTCTCTCCCCGCACACTCACTCTCTCTTTCTATCATTCTCTCTCATTTCCCCCCCACTTTTTCTATCTCTCTCCTTCTCCACATTTCTCTATTTCTTTATCTAACCCTCGTTCTCTCTCCTTATCTTTTTATTTCCGTATCTCTCCCTCTCTCCCCCGCACCCTCCCCATCTCTTTCCATATATTTATCTCCCCTTCTCTCTCCCTCACTTCATCCCTCTCTTTCTTCCTCTCCCCTTTTTCTATCCATTTCTTTATTTTTCCTCTTTCTCTCCCCTCTCCTTTCGTCTCTTCTTTTCTTTCTCTATTTTCCTATCTATATCTCTCCTTTACTTACTCCCTTTCTCTTTCTCCCTCTTTCTCCGTCTCTCTTTCTCTCCCATCATCTTTCCTCTCCCTTTCCCTCGTTCTCTCCCCCCTTCTTCTTCGCCTTTCTCTTGCTTTCTCTTTCACACTCCCTCTCTTTTTCTCCCTTGCCCTCTCTCTCATCTTTTTTCTTTCTCTGTATTCATGAATACGCAAATTTTTTTAATATAATGTATTATTATTATTATTATTATTATTATTATTATTATTAATTTAAAACAAAAACTCAGGCAGGCTAGGCCCACCAGCCTATTAACCTACCAATTCATTAATAGACAGAGCATGAAAGAATAGAATTGGTTGAATAGGTGGGAATAGGCAATAAAAAAATTAATTATTTTAAAATTATTTCAACAACCGTCTTATATATTTAAAATTTTAATGTTTAAATATGATTAACTTAAAAAATAAATAAACAAAAATTTTATCTAAAATCCCTCAATAATCATATAAATATAAAATTTTATAATTTAATTAAACAAACAAATCATTTTAAAATTACTTCAACAACCGTATCTTATATTTGAAATTTAAAATTTTAAATTCAGTTAATTATGCCAATTAAAAATAATTAAAAAAATAAATTTTTTAATAATGATGACATCTAAGTATTTAGCCTTCTAAATTTATTCTCTAGTCAGCACGTGAGCCATTCGTTAGTTGCCACCACATCCGATAGAGCATGGCCACCCATTGCTCCAAAATTGAGTAGGTAGTTGGCACCAGATACATCTAACTAATTGAGATGAACAAACAAAATTGTAATTAACTGCCCTATGAAAGTTTTCCGGTGCGGATATATCCAACCTTGTTTAAAATGTGCATAAAATCTAACTAATTATAATAACGTTTGATCTTTAAATTTCTAATTCAATACATATAAATAGCGACGTACAGATCCTACTCATGTAAGTAGGTGTGGGGGAATTTGCCCCAAAGTTAGTATATGATGCTTTAGGTGATGTGTTTGTTCCACAATTAAAGAAAATTTATTTATGTGAGAAAAAACCCTACGTTATTAACAAGATTACAATTAAAGAAATCTTTTTGTCCAAAAAAATTATTTCTGTGAGAAAAAATGTATGCTATTAAGTATACGTAACAATACTACACAATTAAATTTAATCTAACATTTTTGAGATTTAAAACAAAACAAATCTTCTCAAATAATAATAATAATAATTTGTGACACTGAATTAATTAAGTACCTCATAAATGTAAATTTAACTTCTCAAATTTAAGTCAGACTATTAATTGTTTTCATAAAATTTGGTTGAGATTAA
>JASCZI010272486.1:15046-29480 GCA_036250425.1 Stylosanthes scabra | reverse complement strand
ATATATATATATATATATATATATATATATATATATATATATATATATATATATCTAAAGCACGACAAACAGGATATTCCGACGAAGAGCGTTCACTGTTCACAATCTCTGAAATCCTTGTTACAAGTATCCTTACAGAGTACATTGTCAACAGATTACATCTCCAAAAAAAAATAAAATAATAGAGTGTTAAGTAGTTCAGTACAAAATACACTATAGTGTGTCAAAGGTACAAAACACTATGCTACACAAAACTCAAGCCTTCCACTTCTTTCACCTGCTTAGCCTGCTTAGGCACAGCCAACTAACTGGTGTTTGGATCCTCATCTGAAAACCACATCAACAAATAGAGTGAGAACCCACAACATCGGGTTCCCAGTATGGAACAAGCGCCCAGATTATAAAAGATATATTTACTTGAACCTCATAGTCAAACACCAATAAACAAAGCATATCAAGCAGCACATATAACAGAAACACAGACAAATAGTGCAGACAATAGCAGATAACAGATATTATGCAGTTAGGCAAACCCAAACAATGTCATGTAAGTATGCATATGATGAATGTCTAAATCCTAATGGCTTGATGAGCTCACCCGGTCGGTTACTTTAGCCAAACCCGACCGATCCAGTACTAGTCCCGGACCACTATCGGACGCACTTCCCCGAGGACAACTCGTTCGATGCCCCAACCGTTTACAGTCTTTCTCTTAATCATATATACTTGGGGGTTTCTCTCCTTTATATTGCGTATATAACGCCCTGTGAATCGGGATGTTAGTCCGAAGACCCCTCAGTCATCCACTACGTCCGATAGCCCGCTATTGTCATAAGCCGGGTCGTTAGCCCCGTAGGCCCCCTCATGAAGCTTCACCTCACGTAACGTCACCCGAAGGACGTTTATAGGTTCGATGATCAATAGTGAAACTAAGAAGTGAACCCTTAAACCACAACCATTATCATGCTCATTTCAAAACACATGTTTTCTTGTTTTCAAAGGCTAGAATCGATTCCGGGATGAGAGGAATCGATTCCATGGAGCCATACAGAGAGCTTGTAGCCTCTGGAGGTGTATGAATCAATTCTAAAGATATTAGAATCGACTCGAACCCTCATAAAACTTTTGAAATCAATTCTGTGGACATATGAATCGATTCTAAGAAGCTCAGGAATTGATTCTAAGGAGACGTTAGAGTTTGAAAATAAGTTAAGTTATTAGAATCGACTCCCAGAAAGTTCAGAATTGATTCATATCCCATGCCATTTGCCACTGTCCAATTTTGAATCGATTTGCACACTACCAGAATCGACTCGTTACACTTAGAAGAATTTCTTGTTGAGTTTTGAAATCACAGAGTCAATTCTAGCCTCACAAGAATCGATGCATATTGGCTCAGATTCAATCCTTTACTCCCTGGACAATTGTGAATCAATTCCATGAAGAACAGAGTCGATTCACAACTGCAGAATTCATCAAAATCCTCAGTTTTAGGTCATCAGAATCGGCTCTCCAACGGGAAGAATCGATTCTCACGACAATGAATCTATTCTTTGTGTCAAAAACCAAATTTTCCCAAAACCTTTGTTACCCAAATCCTTTCCAACATCAATTCATCCCATTTTTCCAACCAAAAACATAGTTTCCCAATACCCACCAACTCAAAGGAAATCACAAAACCAATTCACTTCTCATTTCACATTGATCCATCAACCAATTCCACATGTAATCCATCAAAACAAGCACATATATACATGTTATATCTCAAGCATACATTCAAACACATAATCAAGCATTTAACATACGTTTTCAAGCAACTATATGAGTCATACTAAGGAATCCTACTCCGTACCTCTTGTAGACACTTGATTACTAACACAATTCTCTGGAATTCACCATCTCTATCCAATTCCTAGCTTGAATTCCTTAAGAGTGCTACAATCTACACCTCAACTGATACTATCCTTCACCTCCTTGTCCCTATAACCACAATCCAAGCATCAAGAACACAACCTTGAAGCTTAGGTCACCAACCACAAGAAGAGAAGAATTGAGCAAGAATTCCCAAGTTCTTACCTTCAAGATTGGTATGTGTACGACGAGAGTGACGAGAGCAATGAGTAGCCACTGACGGAATGGCGATCGGAGCTCCGGAGTGCAAGTTATGATTGAAATTGTGAGAGATGTGGGTGTAAGAGTTGAGAGAGTTTGAGAGAGAAAGAGATGAGAGTGAATGAGAATGAGAGAGTCAGTGAGTGAGAGAATGAATGGGTGTGTGTGTGTGTGTCATACATGTGTGACATGCATGCATGCTGAGGTGTGAGTGTATATATATGTATATATATATATATATCAAAACCTTTCTTTAAAAACAAAGATTCCTTTGAAACATTTTTTAAATCATACTTCATAACTTAGTAAAACCTCAAGAGCACCTTTTCGGCCTTGGCCCTTTTAGTTTCAAAACTTAAACGTCCTCGTATTGTAAAACTGTTATTCAAGACTCTCACTTAATATCTTTGGTCATTGAACCCTTTCTTTGAAAACCATTTCTTTAAATCATTTTTCTTAACATCTTAGTGAAGCATCACATTTTTCAACGTTCAAAATCGAAACTCTTGAGCATACCATTCGGTCCCCATTATTTCCAAGTTCAAAACATTCTTAAAACATTTCTTAATTAAAGACTTTAGATCCTTTTCTTAGAAAACCAATTCATGACTTAAACTTTTATTGAAATCTCTTTTAATTCAACCAAGTTTTAAAAACTCAAATCTCAAGTCTTAGCCATTTGGAAACTTTTAGCAAAACTTAACATTTTCTTAAGAAACCATTTCGGTTACCATAGTTCTTAACTTGCTTAATCTTTTCTTTCATCTTTATATATATTATCATATTTCTTGGTTTCTTTTATCTTCTTAAAACCTTATCTTTTATTTCGAAATCCTTGTCCATGTGTGATGACCATTCTTTCTCAAAGCACTTAGCAATTTCGTGATATATCTCATACATTCTCATAGTCCCTCCGAGACATCATCATAAAGTGCACGCAAGCATAACATCTCATTCATAAACATTGATCATCATATATCATTTATTCAAGTATAAAGCATCAAGCATTCGTCATACTCATACTCAAAATCACGGATGCACTCATAAGACAACATTTTCAATCATGGACTCCTTTATTCATCATTCAGTCACATCATAACCAAAGGCATACATGCATTCATAGAGGATTAAACTTATTCATTTTCTTTTAAAAAGAACTTGCATGCAACCTTTTCAAAAATGTTCATTTTCACATATGACTCTCTAGACAACCTAACCCCATTACCTCTTGAAGACCTCCTAAGCTTAACTTGATCTTGCAAGAACGTCCACCAAGGCTCCAAGCTTCACTTGATCAGTCTTGATCTAGGCACGTTCTAAGCTCTAAAGATGAATAAAATCAAGATCCACCAACATGCAATATGCATGTGATTCGGCCGAGCTAAGGAAGAGGATAGGGCGGGTTCTTATCGTTCAAAACTCAACCTTGAAGAGATCTTAGCAAGCTACTCGAAGATCCAATCAAGAGAACAACTATGACATAAAAAGGACAAGATGAGATTCTTGAAGTAGTCTTAGAGAAATATGTCTAAGAACAAGCCTTGTTCTTGCACCTCACCTTTAGGAAGACAACAAACATGGAAAGAAGAAGAGCAAGAGCAAGACAAGAGGATGATGATGATGATGGCCACGACGGTGAAAAGGACAACGGAGGCGACATCCTTCACGGCGGCGGCAGTGAGGGCTCCTCACCGGTGATGAAGAGAAGATGTTTCTCTTCAAGAGTTACCTTAAGCTCTTGTATTTTTTAAGAGCAAAAATCTGAAATGAAACTATAGAGAGAGAGAGATAGATACGGTGGCGTAAATGAGAAGAGAAAGGCTAAAATGAGAGCTTAAGTGGTGTATATATAGGCAAGTATGTAGGTTTAGTGTCTTAGAATTTTATGAAGCAAAATTAGGGTTTTTGGTGAGGGGAGGTGGTTGGCCGCGGATAAGAGGGGTGGCTGGTGGTTCGAGGTTGCTTGGTGGCCACACCAAGGCCATGCAACCAATGGTGGTGAGGAGAGAGAAAAGCATGTTGGAAAAAGTCAAAAAGTAAGAGAGAGAAATTACTTTTTTGTCTCTTAGTTCTTAAGAAGAAAACCCTAAGGACATTTTCAAGATTTCACTTATAATAATAACGATAGATTAGGAATTCATTTACATATTCATGATCCTCATATTTTTACGATGGTTTTGACATATTCATCGCGGTTTTACCCGAACGGACGAAAATTCGCGAAAATTGCATACGGCTCAAATCCGTTACTAAGACCTGTCATAAAAACCATATTGAATTAATCTCAACAATATCATAAGGAAGAAAACACGTTCCCACACGTGTTCAAGTTTCACATGAAAATTCTGTCAGAAACAGAGAATCTGATAGATACGAAAAAGGCGGGTGTTACACACGACAGTTCCATTGTTGCATTCATTTCTGGAGTAATCTTCTTCAAATTCAACTCAGGTTCATCAATTTCCATTGCTTCTTGACGCGCCCGCTCCGGTCAGTTAGAAATGATCCAAAAAACGAGTTTTCTTTATCATGACTATAGTTACAACCGACGCAAGAACAAGCGTATCGAGATTTTAAAAGTATCACAAGTTTGCAAAAAAAATTACCGAGAGTATTTCACTCTGGTCGTTCTCCCTAGAAATTGAAAATTAAGATTTGCAATTGGTTGTGAAAATATTGGGGTTGCAATGATGAGAATTTTGAATCGAAAATGGAACAAGAAATAACTTGTGTTGCAAATAATAAAAGGTGCTTGGTCTTGAGTTGAAGTATAATGTGTCCCTATGATAACCACTAATCCCAATTATGAATGGTTGTCACGTAAGGAATCAAACCCGCTCTGTCTAATGGTCGAGTGGGGGGAATTAACCCCAATCCGTAAGTCCTAGGCTACTTACTAATGCGAAGGACCAATGTCTTACGTGAACGAGAATAATCCATCAAGTTCATCTCATTAAGGTCCACTCATTACTAGCGAAAGCCTAGCGTCAACGGAACGATTTTAACCCTATCCTTAACCCATTCTTTTCCTTATGGATTAGTGGCTAAGATCATCCACACTTCGACCTATGACCAAGGCACAAGAACACTACTCCATATTCATAAGAAACAAAACATCAAACACTTGGTGTGCACAATAAAGAGACATGGTAAATAACAATGGAAATTAACAACTTAAGATGATCAATGAAGTAAATAAGCAAGAGAAATAGTACATAAGCAAGAGAAATAGTAAATAGCAATAATCAACCAAGAAAATGATAATAGATCATATGAATGAAATAAATTCCAGCAAAGAGAAAATAAGAACATAAGAACAAGAGAGAGATAATTGAAATATAGATGAACAATTGATGGAAACAAGTAAAGATTGTATTAATTAAGCAAAAGTATCATCAAACAAACATTAAAACACTGAATTAAAGTAAACGTTATGGCTAGTGAGGGCTGGAAATGGAAATAGAAATGAAGAACACTATGAACTAAAGAGAGAAAATGAGAGAGATGGAAAACTCTCCCAAAAACCTCCAAAAACTATCTAAAACTATGAATGATCCTAATGGTAAGTGTATGCCTTGTGCTTCAGCTGTTCTTCCTTCAGATAATTTGAATTAGGCCTTCCAAGGGGCCTAGTCTTGGGCCGGAAAAACGAAATTCCACTTTTAGCCTTCATTTAATTTTTCTGTCTGATGCTCCCGTGCGGTCGCATGATCTAGCTGTGCTGTCGCACGGTTAACGAAAAAGTCAGCTTTACGTTGTTTCCACGCATACGTGTGGTCGCACGAGTGAACCGTAGTGTAGTCGCACGAGGCAAACAGAGGCACTTCCGTGATGCTCCTAGGGACCTATGCAATTGCACGCATGCGTGCGATCGCATGGTGCCCTGTTTTCTCTATTTTGGCTTCTCTTCATGAATCCTTTGCTCCCATTGCCTTTTTTAGCCTTTCCTATGCCTTTCTCTTCTCAATCCCTAAAGGTCTGAAATACACTAACAAACATATCAAGGTACCAAATGGGATGAGATTTTATAAATTCCTATCATTTTAAGACTAAGTTAACATGTATTTATCTATAAGAGCATATATGAGCAAAGGTTCACAAACATAGTTATTCATAAGCAATTGTGTGGTTTTTGGTTGATAAACCCCTTAATTATAGCACATATTCAATCATCAAATATGGGTTTATCAAACCTCTGCACACTTAAACATTAGCATGTCCTCATGCTCAAGTGAATAAAACCAAGAGGTGAGTGGAATCTCTCAAGAATGTTCAAAACGCAGTTACGGATCATATGAGAGAAAACTACACAAGGATCAAGCTTATGAATGAAATCACAATTAGAGAGATTAAATGGTCATGTGCAAGAGTGCGGGCAAGAGTATTTCAGCAAATACTAACCCCAAAAACAATTAAGTTCACAAGGTTCAAACTTTTCTTATACTACAAGGAATGTTCTAAATCATAGAATTGAGCTTAAGAACCCTTAGTAGATGTGTATACACTCTAATCACGCAAGTGTCTAGGGTCATAAACTCTCAATTCCTTTCTAATCTTGCTTTTCACAAATTATTTTTCATCTACCAATCAACACCAAATATATGTATGTGTGCAACATCAAGAGGGCTTTCCAAGGTTGTAATGGGGCCAAGCTGAAGGTGAGAATTCATATTTGGTTAGGTAAGCTTAAAACTTGAATTCTTTGATTAACAAAGAATGCACCTAACTCTCTATTTTCTTCACTCTTACCCAATGTTCTTCAACCTTAAGACTCACAATTTATCAATTCCAAAATACATGTAATGCATCTTCCTATGATTAGTGATTATGACATATGCACTTGTTTATTTGGTAGCTTTTGTTTTGCTACTTTGAAGTGACAAAAATTTTCTTTCTATTTATTTTCTTTTTCTCTTTTCTTCAGAAATATATTTTTCTTGTCACTTCTTATTTTTCTTGATAGCTTGTGCAAATGCATATGCCTATGATATTTTGATGCATTCATGTACTCCCAAATGCCTTAAGTTTTTTCAATTTTTTTTAACAAAACCCATTTTCACCCACTCACAAATATTGCTCTCTTTGACTCCCTTTCTTTTCTTCCCTAACAAGTGATCAACCACTAAATCCAAGATTAATCAAAGATCAAGTATGGAATGATCATGGTTTTTCACTTTTAAGGCTTGTAATGAGCTAAATTAGAATAAAGGGGCATCAAGGCTCAAAGTTGGTTTCAAGGGTGATTTTCAAGGGTTTAGCCCATTTGGTAAGTGAGCTTATTTGAAAACAAAGGCCTCAATCATATGAGTACACACAATACATACAATGATGGATATAAAGAATCAAGTAATTTATGAATTACAATCATAGAAGAGGACGTAACACACAAGAAGAAAATAGTGGTTTTTGAAATGTGAATCCACCTTGTTTTAGGCTCAAAATCTCTCTAGTTGTGGGTTCTTTCACTTTAATCTATGATTAGAAATTTTTCAAGCAAGTATAAGGATCAAGTTGCAAATAATTTTCAAAAATTCTGATGGTGGGGTCCCCAAAACGGCACATGATAAAAATCCTGCTAATTTTGCAATAATCATTCATAAGAAAATCTGATTGGATTCTATAATCAAAATTGAATACTCAGTGTTGTTTTTCAAAACATCCAATCTCAGCAAGTTTAACTACCAAACTATCTAACAGTTAACTAACAATTATCAAATAACTAAGAAAAAACTAACTAGAAAAGCATATAAATTGTTCAACTAGAATTTAAATGGACCAAAGTTATCAAAAGGTTGCAGAGCCCTCCCCACATTTAAGATTTGCACGGTACTCTGTGCATCAACGGTAGTCGGGGGTACTCTAAGACTCTGCATCACTATGCTCTAGGTCTTCTGTACCATCCTCATCGCTGTCATCCTCCGTAGAAGAAACCTGCACAAAACCAGTAAAGTTTTTTCCCGGGAATACCTCACGGATCATCGCTTGTGTGTTACGCTACAAGTGATCCTGTCTGCGCAAGTATCTCATGATGTCCTTTAGAGAAGGCTTTGGTGAACTCCTAACAGAAGTAGATGGGACGATGGTAGGTGATGGCTAGGCCTGAGGAAAAGGTGGGTGATGCTCCTGCTCTGGTTGTAGAACTGGTGGTGCTTGAGCTGGGGGTATGATCCTGCCACGGCGAACTTTGGGCTGTTCGCCCTTCCAGTCACCATACGGGCAGTACATATCTACCTCCTGTATCTTCACAATCTCATTTCCCGCGAATTTCGGTACCTGATAATGATTAGCTAGCATCGCAATAAACATAGGATACAGAAGGATGTTCCGGTTATTAGCAGTTGGACGCTTGAGCATGACTTCCTGCATAATCCTAGGGAGGTTCACAATACCCTCAGTCATCAGCACAAAAATAAGGAGACCATGCTCCATGAGGAAGTTGGTGGCATGTGTCTTCGGGTCGATGTTGGCTATGATCAACTTGTGCCAAGCAGTAGCTTTGGCATTCAGAATAGCATTATCCAGCTTCTTTGGGATTGTCATGATGGCTGGATCGTTGGCCCAAGTTATCCCTTCCCTTTCGAAAACCTTGAGAACACCACTCATGTTAAGATTACCCTCGTTGTAGGCTATCACGGTCGTCTTGAAGATATCATCTTCACCTGCTGGTGGAACCTCATAAGGGATGTGTAAATGGCGGTCAATAGCATCTTCAGAGAAAGGGATTCTCTTCCCCCCCTCAGAAATACATGCGGCTGATTGGGGGTAGAGAAGTTGGAATAGAACTCTCTTACCACTGTCAAGTTGATCGGGATAAAAGCATTATACATGAATCCCCAACCAAGCTCTTGAATTCTCTTTGCCATGAAGTCTTCACCATTCGGAAAGTGGATGATACGCTCATGAGTAATACCCTGATTTCCCAGTGTCCTAGCCCTCTTAGCATTGGCCAAAGAATCATATCATTCATTCGGAAATTCAGATTCCCGACCACAATTCGAGTTTGCAGTTTTTCTTCCCTTTGACAGAGTAGCTGCGGATGCGACTTCTTTTCCTTTGCGAACCATCTGAAAACTAGAAAATAACTAGATAAAAAGAATATATGAGATCAAGGTACAATTCAACAATTCAAATGCTAATTAACTCAATAAATCAAGTGCAATTGACACAAACTTAGGAATCAATCCTCAATTACACAACAAGAAACACACCTATTATCGACAAATTTACCAGCGGACGTTACCGGCGGATTTTATGGGGCATTTACAGGCAGATTTTGGTCAATACTTTCAGGTAAAAAGTTACCGACGGATTATATAATGCCCTGCTAATTTCGCCAGTAAGTTATGGGGCGAAATTTTAATTTTTGCCCACCAAAGTTACCGACGGAACTTTCCACCGATAACGCAAAATTCAAAATGTCCCCTTTCAATTAGTGGATTCAAGTTACCGACAGATTTTTTTCCCCAGTAAATCCACCGGTAACTTTCGAACATAAACTCAACGCAGATATTTCTTTCTCATTTCGCCTAATCCCAACCCTAATCTCCATCGCTCCCTTCTCTCATCCCCATACCCACCCAGCCCCACAACCACCCTTACCCTCGCCGATTTCACCCTTGCCACCACCGAATTCAACCACTGTAAGGCGGCGCCGCCACTTGTTGTCCCCCAGCCACCCACATTTCCCCCATTATCAATCGAGGAGAAGCTCCCTCTTCGTTGCTCTCTTCGCCGCTGGAGCTGCTGTGCTTGCCGCCGTCGAAGTCACTGCACCCCCTCCATCCTCAACCCAGTGTCATTGTGGTTCAACCCATGTATGTACATTTGTGTAGTTTGTGAGTTTTCAATTTTTAAACCCTAACCCCAAATGCTTGATCTTTAATTCTTTGATTCTGTTGTGTGTTTTTTCATTCTCTTTGTAAATAGTAAGCTGGAGTGGCCAAATAATTGGAGACAGAGATAAACATTTCTTCTTCTTTTTTTCTATTTTTATTTTTTCTTGGTTTTCTCCTAAAAGAAAAAAGAAAGAAAGAGGAAGGAAAGAGTTGGACTCGATGGAAGTGACTCAGTGAGTGAGTGAGTTAGATGGCAGAGATGACTCGAATAATGGACTATCACGAAGCATTCGAATGGACTATCAAGAAGATCATTCCGATAATGTCTCTTCCTTTAGCCTTCTCTTCCTACACGTTCATGTTCCAGATGAAGATGGTACCCTCTCTCTCTCTTGTGATTTCTTCTTCTTTTTGGTTGATTGATTTTGATTGAGTGAGTGAGTGAATAAAATGAGGATCATAATGTTGTTGATGCTGATTATTAGCGTTACTACTATTTTATTCTTTCATTTGCTTTTGGTTTCCCTAGAATTTATGATACTTTAAGGCATTATTAGCCTTACATGGTTTTCTCTCATGAGCTTAAAGAAATTTGTGATTCCTTCTGTTATAAATAGTTATTTTGAGCTCATAATTTGCTTGGATTTTTCTTCTCTGAGCATTGGGATTATAATTGTTGTGGCGATATATTATTATTCTTGTTAGGAGAATTTATTTGAGAAGGATTATTACTCATCTTCAACAGAGATCTGCTGGATTTGATAACTTTAACTCCTATTTTCAATCTTAGTCAAAATTCCATCTTATTTTCAACATGTTATAATAGCTTTCTATGTAACTAGTAGCACATTAAGGAATAATCCTACTAATTAATCATGTTTATTTAACTATATATACTCAAGTTCCATCTATGGTTTGATCCCACCAAAGATTTTCATCACTATGCTATTCTCTGGACTTCTAAGAAACCATGTAAGTCACTAATATAAGTTGCATATTGAAAAGTTAAAGTCATTAATTAATTAAATGAAAATTGTGGATACATACGTGCGGAATTGGAGATGGTATATGAAGTGCAGAAGAGAGTGTTAAGTAGGCATGGAAATTTTGTCCTAACAGGTACACTCCTATATATATATATATATATATAGCATATTCACTACAAGACGCGTTAATATTACCGACGGCCATAGCCGTCGGTAAATTAATATTACCGACGGCCCCGATAAACCGTCGGTAAAATAAATTAATAATATCGACGGCTAGGCCGTCGATAATACTCTCGTTAGTTTTTTGATATTAAATTATTTATACTGACGGCTAAGACGTCGGTAATATTGCGTTGCCATAAATTAATACACGTATTATTACCGACGCCTTCGCCGTCGATAAAATTTAGAATTTTTTTTTCTTTATATTACAGACGGCGTGGCCGTCGGTAAAAATCCTGTCGTTTAAAATGTTTTTTTTTTCTTTTTTTATACATATTAACCTGTAATAAATTAATTCACTTATCTACTAAAGCAGGAAATAAAATATAATGTATTCAATAACTAAAAAATCTGAAAAATCAATAAAAGAACGCAGTAATATAACAATAGTCCTAGAAAAGGAATACAAATAAACAAACTACTAAAAAGTGTCAAACATAGTCGGTGTCATCATCATGGTGGGGGGATCTGGTGGTCTGATCAGGATGTGGTGGGGGAGTCTGTGACGGAGCAGGAGTCTGTTACGGAGCAGGAGGCGGTGGTGGCGGTGGAGGTGGTGGGGGAGGCATGTCCGGCATCGTACCTGAGCCGGATGCGCCACTCCGCATCTGAGTCAGGAAGCTGTACATGTCTGAGTAAGCTCTCCTCAAGTCGGAGACCTCCTGCGACTGCGTCTGCACGGTGGACTCCAAGGTTTGCACCTTCTCCGTGCAGACGGCCTCCACATCAGCTACCCTCTGAGCATGCGCCTCCGCCTGCTGTGTAATCTCCCTGTTGAGTAGTGTAACCTGCTCTCTAAGGTTTGGTGGGCCACTAGCGGTGTCGTCATCAGGATCTGAAAAGAGCAGTGGGTATTTATGGGAGGGAACCACACCCATCCCATAAACCCTCCCCCGCTTGTGGTCGCCCACTACCCGTGCCCACACCGCGGCCTCGTCGATGGTGGGGGGAGCATTGGACCTCCTGCATCAATGATAGCCTGATGCTCGAGCCCCCGGTGTGAAGTGATCCACCCGTCGAGGATGCCCGATTCCTCTTGTTGACCTGCTTCAACTTCTTGAAATCTTCCTGCCACCAGAACTCAACCAGCCGGTCCCACAAGTCCTCTCGTATCCACCCATGAGGCGCCCCCTTGTTCTGGATCCCGTGCATGATCTCACGGAGTCGCTTGGAGGCTCTCATCCGCCAAGACTCGTAGATCCTGTACTCATATCCCCATTGTAACCGGAAAAAAGCCTGAAAATGAAGAAAATGTCGTCATTCATATCAAGTGATTTAAATATGAATAACAAAGCAAAATAGTTTCACTAAAGAAGTTGAGAATGTTACCCTCCAACGGTCCCACCAAAACCGGACCGCGTGATCCGGTGCCATGCTGAACTAGGGCACAAACCACTTGTAGTAATTCTCAAAGACCTAGCTGATCTTGGTCGTGCCCTTGCGTACCTTATTCCAACTGTTTTATTTATTTCATAACATATTCAAATAAAAAAGATGTAAATGATTGATAAAATAATTAATACATTTAAAGTAATTTAAAAAATTAAAATATAATGTTCTTACCAGTTACCGCCGTCCCAGTGGAGGTAGACACGACCAGCCTGTCTAGCGAGCTCCTCCTCCAAAGGTACGTCATCCTCCTTCCCCTCCGGCAAAGATTTTCAACTGGGGGCCAAGGCATCGGATTTGGCTCGGGAGGGGGAGGCTCGTCGTCGTCTGTAGTGGTCTGAGTAGGGGTCGGTATCTGTGTACGAGAACCTATTGTCTCGGAAGACTGAACCCTCGATCCAGGTGTGGGGATCATCCGCATGGCAGGCAAACCCTAAACCCTCAGACCTCCTACACAATTTTGCTTGATCCATCTGAGCCTTATGGTTATCCTTGGTTCTTTCACTATCCATAACTGTGTGAATGACATTATCGAATACATTCTTCTCAATGTTCATCACATCAAGACAGTGACGAACATCAAGATCCTTCCAATACGGTAAGTCCTAGAATATGCTTCTTTTCGTCCAATTATGTTCAACCCCGTAACCTGGAAATTGCACTTGACGCCCTATGTCAACTATTCTCGGATAATCCCTAACCCTATAATGTGCCTCCTCCCCACTTAATCTGACAACAGGCTCATCATGATCCTCGGTGTTCTTTTTAAACGACACTCGGGTGCGCCTATAAGCGTGACCTTGGGGTAAGAAACGCCTATGACAATCAAACCAGCTTTTCTTCCCACCATACTTTAGCTGGAATGCTTTGGTATCTTCCATACAAATAGGACATGACAACCTACCTTGAGTCATCCAACCGGACAACATACCATACGCGGGAAAATCATTTATATTCCACATCAAAGCAGCTCTGAGGTTAAAATTTGTCTTTGTGTACACATCATAGGTAAGAACTTTCGGATTCCAAAAACTAATCAGCTCATTTATTAGGGGTTGAAGGTACACATCAATCTTGGATTTGGGATTGTCTGGGCCGGGAATAACACACGTTAGAAACAGATAAGGATCTTTCATACATATTTCTGGTGGAAGATTGTAAGGGGTGACAATTACGGGCCAACAAGAATAGGGAATTCTGAAGTTAGAATTTGGGGAAAATCCATCAGAGCAAAGACCAAGTCTAATATTCCTGGGATTGGCTGAGAAACTAGGGTACTTCTGATCGAGTTGAAGCCACTGAAGAGCATGAGAAGGGTGTGTTATGACATCATCAGTTCGATGGTTCTCGTAATGCCACCTCATGTGAGGAGCTGAGCTCATTGAAGCAAACAATTGTTGAAGCCTAGGAATTAGTGGCAAATAGTGCATTCTTTTGAAAGGAACGTTTTTCGTGCGTTTATTAGGATTATACCTAGGTGAGTTACAGAATTTACACTCGCTTAACTGCTCGTTATCCTTGTAATACAACATACAGCCGTTGACACAACAATCAATTTTAATCGATTTCAAACCTAGCTGAGAAGTAAGCTTTTTAGCTTCGTAATAGTTCTTAGGAATTCCGCTAGCATCATGGGCCACCTCTCTCACCAGACCCGACACTTGTTCAAATGCATGCTGTGAATAATTATTTTCGGACTTAATGGCTAGCATTCTAGTCGCAATTGAGAGTTGAGAAAATACCAAACCTTCCCAAAGCGGCTTCTTCACTGACTCTAGTAAGTCGTAGAACCTTTGTGCTTCGGGATTCTGTTCATGATGTTCTTCTTCATCATTTTCCTCCAATGTCTCAAGTCCTGGAAAAGCATCCGCAACCATGGACTTATAT
>JASCZI010272485.1:6319-33309 GCA_036250425.1 Stylosanthes scabra | reverse complement strand
TATATATATATATATATATATATATATATATATATATATATTCTTGTAATACATACTCACAACTTTTTTTATTTTATAAATTAAAAAGAAAAAGCACAACACTTTGGCCCGGTGGGCTGGCCGTCCCGCCAAAGCCCGCCGACTCAGCAGTGCGAGTTTGACGATTTTTTTATTCGGCAGGTTTAAAATCTTAGCTCGATCCATCTTTTTTGGCGATTGGCCCGACGGGTTCAATCGGTGTCCAATTTTTTTATTTCTCCAAACAAAAATGTAAACCTAGAAAGCATCAAAATCAAAATCTCAATAATCAACTCATTCAAATCAAAGAAATTATTAGTCACTCTCAGAGAAACTTTTTCTTCTTATTTTTACCGATTAAATTGTCACATGTATATAGCATCTAATCATTTAATTTTTAAAATTAATAAAAATAAAAATTACCAAATCTTTCAATCTTCTCACTCCAGCTTTCTTTTATCTCTTATGCAATTTTTCTTATTATTTTGAGAGTCAATGCACTTGATAATAGTTGTAGATGAGTTGCATAATTTATATATTATGTGGGTAATCATTTTTAGATGATAATTTTTTTTTTAATTTTAAATGATATTTTAATCATTAGATTCTTAATTAATAATTTTCTAATGTTAGTTCCATAACATACGTCGTTGTTACATAATATAGTTAGGAATAAAGTGATTATTGGCTAAATAGGTAACCATAATCCACAATATATAAAATAGACCACTAAATTATAACGAATCCACAATAAAGTATATATAATTTTCCTTTCGATGATGTGATTATTGAGTTTTGTTTACTGTATTTATTCAAGAATTGTGTCAGGGATAATGAACCTTTAAAATCATATATTATAAATTTCGAATTTTTTCGTGGGGTTAAAATGACATTAGTTGTATTGTGATTAATTTTAAGCAGTTAATAACTTATTAGTTTTTTTTTTTTTACTAGTTTATACCTTAGGATTTGTTTGGGCGAACTTCTCATAAAAGATCTTTTTTAAAGTTATCTTTTTTTTTAAAGATTTTTTGTAAAAGTAAAAGTAATTTTATGTTTGGGTATCTCATGTAATAATATCTTTTTATTTGCCAATTGTATTTGGGTACAATAATATAAAAGATTTTTTTTTGTTTATTTATTATGTTAAAACATCTTTTTTTTTCGAAAAAAAAGATCTTTTAAAAAAAATATAAAAAACATTTTCTGAAAAAAGATATTTTTTTATTTTACTAGTGTTTTTACTTTTACTATTAAAAATTATCCAAACATGCTAAAAACCATAAAAAGATCTTTTTTTATCAAAAAAAAAAATTTTTAGCCAAATAATGACATCCAAACAAGCTCTTAATTGATAGACATAACAAATTTAATTACAAGTATCCGAGAAAAGAAAAATATATGCTAGATAATAAAAATCAACCAAAATTATTTTAATTTTTTTTATTTAGTGTTTATTAATTATTGTTAAATAACTGAATAATTTTATGTTATAAATATACAGTAATGATACACATACAACTATTTTCTTACAAAAAAGCCTGAAAATACGCGCATTCCATCTTCAAGTTCATGCGTAGCCACTGCCCATTCTTCTTCTTCTTCTTCTCTACTATTGCGTTGTCATTGCCGCCACCATCATCGTCGTTGCAGCTGTCATCTTTTCTTCTTCTTCTCTTTCTTCTTTTTCTTTTTCCTCCTCCTTTTCTTCATCCTCCTCCTCAATGACGGAGCTTCCTTGGGACAATGGGGCCATGCCCCCAAATAATTTAAAAAAATTATTAGTAGTTGTATCACATATATATATATACTATTTGTTCAATCGATGCTTTTTTCATTTGTAACTATTCTAAAAATGATGTCTCGGGTTCAACTCTTCTTACAAGCCATTCTCTTCTTTTTATCTATTGGCCATACAACTCTTTCTTTTTCCCTCAACACCCTCAAATCTCTAATTTTCTATTTTCATTTATTTATATTTTAATTTCATATTATAATTGTAAGCAATATTTATCCAAAGTTTATAATTAAAAGAATAAACTAAATATTTAAAATTATAAAATTTTACTAAATAAAATCTATGAAATATTAAATAATATAAACACATAATTTCATACTATTTTAATAATTTCAAAAAATAATATTTTCAGTTTAATAATTATATAATTATGAGTTTTTTTTTTTATAACAGTTGAAATATTTAAATTATTTTATATGTTGTTTTGAATATAAATATTTTCACATTATATAGTTAATTAAGTAAAAAAAATTTACATACTTAAATAAGAAATAATACTATATAGCAAAGAATTTATTTTTTTTTCAACAATTGAGAATCAAATTTAAAAACATTGAATAAAAATATAGAGTTGGACAATTAGGCTGAAAAGATTATTGGACTGCTGATTAAAAGTACTGATCAATATAAACTAAAATTATGAACTCTCATGTTTCTCATACTTAATTGTATAATTGGCCCTCCCAAAAATTTTTTTTCAAGATCCGCCACTACTCCTCCTCCTTCTCCTCTTCTTCTTTTTCCTTCTCTTCTTCTGATCATCATTGTCGCATTATTTCATCTTTTCCATCTTCAACTTCTTCAATGAACCAGATTTTTTAAAAAAAAAAAGTGAATTTTCATGAAAAACAAAGGCGGTGGAGGAGGTAGTGAAGAAGAAGAAGAAGAAGAGTCCGAACCAATTTTATATAAAGAACGAAGTACATTTCATTAAAAAAATAAAATATATTTCATTAAAAAAAATAAGCACATTTCTTCTCCTTCTCCTCTTCAAGAAAAATTCTATTTATAAAAAGCAGAATCTAAACCTGATTTCATATGGAAAACGAAAAAATACATTTTATTGAAAAACGAAGTACATTTCTTTTCCTCCACCTCTTTAATAAACAAAGTCTATTATTTATAAAAGCTAGATTTCCGAACCAGATTTAATTTATATGAAGTACCGAAGCGCATTTTAAATACATTTTTTCTCCTTCTCCTCTGCAAGAAACAAGATCTATTATTTATAAAAACTAAATTCTGAACGAGAGTTTTATTAAAAATTGATGAAACACATTTCATTGAAAAAATGAATTACATTTTATTAACAAACAAAACACATTTCTTCTCTTTTTCTTTTTTCTTCTCTTCATCTTTCTTCTTCTTCTTTTTTGCATTCCTGTTATACTTCTTTTTCTTCATATTCTTTTCTATTGTTAATGTCGTCCTCCTCCTCCTCGTCCACCTCTACTTCTTAGTCACCGTCGTCCTCATCATCCTCATCTTTGTCGTCGTCGTCATTGTTGTGGCCGTCGTTTCCGCTGTCATCATGGTCATAGTCATCGTCGTTGTCGTCTTCTTCTTAGCGTGTTGAGAAAAACAAAAAAGTTGCAATAATAAAAGCGAGAAAGAATAGCGTATGGGTGTGTAAAACTTGGTTGAACTTGTAAAAACACTTGATTGTCTATAATTATTGATAAATATTTAATTATAGATATTAAGTTAAGGAAAATTATAGGTAACCAATATTTTCCTAATCAACAAATCAACCAACAAAAATATCCATAACCACTGTTTAGGATAATGATAAATAGCTATAAATAAAAATTACCATATTGAAATTAACATCTATAATTCATATAAATAATATTCGTAATTATATATTTATAATATCTAATAATATGCATTTAATTCGATAGCAATTTATAAATAGAAGTAAAAGCCAAAATATGAAAATCATGGTTATCTATAGTAAAAAAACCATGACTATCAAACTTTTTCCTTAATATGTGTATTAGTGAAGATCTTATTTAATTAATTTGCAGCACTTAAAAAAGCAAAATAAACAATCAACCCTCTCAAAATATTAATAATTCAATAAATCATCTTTTAGATGATACACATAAGGTATAATTTTATTTAACATTTTTTAATCTATCTATCCATATATATATATATATATATATTCACAACCACTAATAATACAACATTCTTGTGAAATCAAACAGAACATTTATAACTGATTCATTTACTTTTTGAAGCCCAAATTTTTATTGGGTGTTAGATTTTAAATTTATTGATTACATAGAAGGATTGTTTAGTTAAATACAATAACTTTATGTTGTTGCCTTCTAATGTTACTATTGAGAAAATTTTCCTGATAATATTATCTTTATAACCTAATTATCCTATAATTTGTTAGCAATATATTTTTCTGATATATATAATAAAAATTTTGTTAAAAACAATGAAAAAAGTCATCTAGGACAAATAGTTTTTATAAAAAATAAAACAATAAAAAATTTATTATTAAAAGTCAAAATTTCTCATATAAAAATTAAAAAATTCGAAATGCATGGCCATTACTTTTTTATTTTTGTCTTATTTTTAGATTAACATTAACTAATTTTTTTTACACTTAAAAATATTAATTCTCTAGTATTCTCTCAATAATTTGTTGGATGTTTAGACGGATAGAATTCCTGTCCAAAAAAAAAAAAAAAGGACGGATAAAATCGATGCTTTCCTTTCTTGTGTGAATATAAGCCTTTTTCTTTTTCTTTTTGGTTGATGTTTTGCGGTAAATTTTATAAACGCATTTCCTTGCGAGAGACCATAATAGTACGACGTGATTCTTTGCTGGTCATTAGTATTTAGCTTTTTTGTTGTCCGGTTATTAGTGTTTAGTACGATGCTATATTTTTCCTTCTAATTTTATCAAAAATTATTTTGCTGTCAATTCACTAGTGCTAGTGAATTCTTTTCTTATATTATATAGTAGGTGAGTGTATTTTTAGCATAATATAAATGTATACGCGCTTTTCACACCGAATGAAGCTTCCACTAATCTAATCTAATCTAATCTGGTTCTTAATATAATCAACAAATTCAACGTTGAAAAACCTACCTTGGATAAATTTGATGGACATAAACGACAAAATGAGAAAAAGCATTAGAATAATGATTTTCAGGTTAACTGCCACCGACCGTAGTGGTAGCAAGTAACAATTATATTATCAAGATTCAAGGAGAAGAATGAAGTAGTATTATTATTATCACCACCGACTGGGGGCCTACGTAATTAAGCTCCCACGAAACACCCTGGTGTTGAAGCACGTCGAATCTTGATGGACACGTGGCGTTCATGAGAACGAGTGTAAATAATAAGCGTTGTTGTTCTAGTGGGATCCATGAAATCCTTTGCGTGTGAAACGCAAGGTTATCCTTCTCTGTTGGTGGGACAAATGTGCACGAAGAAATTAAGGTTGTGCTGCCACGTAGCTATATTTATCTAGAGCCCAACGGTAAGGAAGTTTTCTGGTTTAGTTTAGTTGGTCCAAAATCAAAGGGGCTCAATTAAGAAAGATAATGTAGTCAAATATAGTAGAGAGATTATTATTTTTATTAATTTTATGAGGATTTGGGATAATGTGCGGGTTTATGACTGCACCGACCAAAGTTAATAGCGCTGGAAAGTGACATTTATTTGGTGTTTTCATTTTGAGCTGAAAGTTTGGTGTTTTAATTTTGGTGACATTTATTTTGCTTTTGCAAAAAGATTTTGACTGATATACATCATCAGACACCAATACATCGATTAGGAAATAAACAATTCATTATGGGATATTCTCTTATATTCCGCCAGATTCCTTATTATACCTTTTTGTTTCCTTTTTTTCATGGACTAAACTTTCAATTTTTGGGTTTCAGATTTTTTTTTTGGTGATTCTGAACTTTGAATTCTTTTTCGGCTAGGATCTTTAATTTCAAACATATTATTATGAGCTTCTACGGATCCAATACTAATAGCAAATAGGGAGGAAAAAAAATCATCGTCTTAAACTATTATCCCTAAAGTAAAAAAAAAAAAACTGTTATCCTAATTCCTAAATCCAATACTAATAGGAGATAAATTATAATTAAATATTTGATTTAAAAAATTCTAAAATATAAAAGTTTTTTTTTCTTTAAAAGAATGAAAAATTGAGAGAGAAAAAAATTAACCAAACATGTGTAACTGGTAAATGCTGATGTTCGCCCGGTGAATGATTGGGTACTCTTCACATCTTTTCTCACCAACATTATATGGTGTTTTTTTTTTTTAATGAAAATGGGGCTAACGCCCAAAAACAGTACATATACTCAATAAACAATAATTACATCTTTAGGTCACAGACTGCTTAAGTCCAAAAAACAAAAGAAAAAACCCAGACTGCTACATTTGATTTATTGTGTATCCAAACGAAACATTGTTATCTTACAAATAGTTATTGTGGGGAATCTATGGTTGGTTTTATTTTCCAGTTGATCCTTTTGGTAAAACAGGCATGATCATGGTGGCACCTATATAGTATATACAATTTTTTATTTCCACATTTTCCCATGTGTAATAGGTCGAGAACTAATTTATCACGGATTTGAGCTCTATTGATCAATAAGTTGATGCACATATAAGACAAATTTAAACTTCCAACATTTATTTAAGTGGACTAGTGAGTTGATTATCATATTAATCTAAGTTGGTTAGTATATAGAAATTTTTTTTTTTTTTGGTTAACTAGTCTATAGAAATCTCTAGTAAGGGAGACTATAAAAAAAAAAGTATTCTTATTTTTGGACAGAGATATGAAGGATGCTTGATAACTTTTTTTAAGTCAACAGGCCGGCTGGAGGGATTTTTGTTCTATACAGGGGCCTAAGCCCAAGAATGTGAAGCATGGTTTTTGAAATTTTAATTAGTGCTATATGGTTCTCAAGACCCAAAGAAAATTGTTATAGGACTCTCCTGAGTCTCCTCCATAGTCCAAAACCGAAAACTGTGACAAAAATATACCATATGCAAAGATAACAAAATTAAAAACATGATGACCAAATGACCAAAAATAAACCATGACAATTATTTTTTAAAAAAATACAAAGTTTGACAAAAACAAAAACTTAAACATTGTGAAAACTTAGTAACGAAAAACAAATTATGCAAACTTATGGAAAAAACAAAAACATTTAGCAAAGTTAGTCAGCAAAAAGAACTTATGAAAAAAAAAAAAAGTGGAATGCAAACTTGAAAATTGGCCTTTAAAAAAATATTTATATTTTAAATAAAAATTAATTTTGATTTTAAATAAAAATTCATTTTTATATTATTTGATATAAAAATAATTTTTTATTTAACATAATAATAAATAAATTAGTTGAATTTGATATCCAACAACTATTGAAAATAACGTAAAAAAGAGAAAACTATTGAAAATATTTTAGTTGATTCACGCGAAAATTATTTTTATTTTATAAAAAATTAAAAAGAAAAGTGATTATTTAAGTGGAAAATTACTCGAAAAGCAACAGTAAAAGGAGTTTCATCATCGGTATTTTGGATCGGAGCAAAGAGTAGGCTTGCTTGGACTCAAATTCTTGCGGAGTTTTAAGATCTCTTATGCTCCCTTCTCTCTAACCTCAACTGCTTTCCCTCATGGATCCTAACCAGGTCAGTCTCTCTCTAACATCATTTCCATTCACCCTTATTCCTAGATCTGCCTTCTATTTTCCTTCATTCTTGAAGCTAACCAGGTTCCATTTCCAATCGAGCAGCATAGATGTAAACGCTGAATCGTTTACTTTGCTCTGATTTCATTTCATGACTCAATTTTTTCTCTGTTGCTGCATCTAGATTCGGATACTATGAATTAGACTTTGTAATGATTCGAGAGAAGGAGTTTAGGGAGGGTTTGTTTGTTTCTTTTTCCCCCCTTCTGAATGGAGCTGAAATTATTTCCTTGATTTGAGTAATTAATAGTTAATTAAGTTCTATACTGCATGTGCAGCCTGTAACTGAAAACTACGCCAATCCCAAGACTTGCTTCTTTCATGTTCTCTTCAAGGTTTGGTTTATCTGATTATGATCTCTTTGAATATCTTCATATGAGCCATATTTATTTCTTGAATTCATCAATAGTGATCTAGTTTCGTGGCATCTGGCAGGCTGCGGCATTGGCATTCTACATACTCTCGGCTCTCTTTATTGATAACTTTGTCATCATTTTTGTGGTGACTGTCCTTCTTGCTGCCCTTGATTTCTGGGTTGTCAAGAATGTGAGTGGCCGGATTTTGGTTGGTTTGAGATGGTGGAATGAAATCAATGATCTTGGTGAGAGTGTTTGGAAATTTGAATGTCTTGACCAAGAGGTAGGTGTTCCTTGTTTTGATGGCTGTAATCTTGAATTCTTGATTCAAATGCTTTATGCTAGATAACCGCGTCTTAACTATTTTGTTTTGTTAGTCAATGGCTCGGATGAACAAGAAGGATTCATGGCTTTTCTGGTGGACCCTTTACCTTACGGTAAGAAAATATAAATTGATTATTGTTTACAATGGCATTCTAGTTTTTCCTACTCACATACTGTGTTAGATGTAGTTTTTCCATCACTTAGTAAGGGGAAGAGTATGTAGAATATCGAGGGGTAGGAGGACAATAAAACACTAATTTCCGAATAGATTGACCAATTGTCACAAGTTCTAGATCCGGATGGAGAATAACTCCTAAAGAATAAACATGGTTCTTCCCACTGCTTGAAGCTTTGGTATCTAATAAATATTTTTGAATTAACATGGTTTACAATATTGTTTGTAGTTTAGGTGTCTACTATCTTTCTATCTGGTAATTTGTCTAACCAATGATTTATCTGTATTGATTTATAGGCAGTTGCATGGATTGTGTTCGGAATCTTCTCACTCATAAGGCTTCAAGCTGATTATCTCCTTGTCATAGGAGTTTGTGTGACTTTGAGCATTGCAAATATTATTGGTTTTACCAAATGCAAAAAAGGTGCACAAATTTATCATTGATGTTCTTAAATTTCTTTCAGCTTCTTGCACTTGTTGAACAACAGAATCTTTAGATAACTGTAGGTTTGCACTACAGTTATCTGTGGTATGTGCTCCTAAGTTTTGCTCTGGTATTAATGTCTTCACTTCTTGACATTATGCTTTCCATCCTTTTGTGTATGCTAACACAGTAAAAAGTATTGGTCTAGGTTGGGGGCTATGTGCTTGTTTTGTAACAGCTTACTTTTGCAAAAACAATCTCTTCAAACTTGTTTCTGCCTGTTTGACATATTAGATTTCTAACTAATGCATGTTTTGAGTTCATTGTTTATGTGTTTCTTGTTCCTGGTGGGGGGACGGGCTTTGTTAGGCATCAACGTGACTCATTTAATAACTGAGTCATAATTTAAGGTTAGTCTTCTTAGAAAAAATGGAAAAATCCATAACTATGCCATAGTCCATATTCGTTGCAAATCATAATCATAATAGTGGAGTACTAGAAATCGTAGAGTCACAAGCAACATTATTTTAGTCTGATAATGTAAAAGATTTGAGGAAAAAGGAAGAACTTATAAGGATACCAATATTTTTTGTGCGATGGGACCATTGGGCCTTGTGTGTGTCATGCTGTCTCAATATTTAATGCAAATCATATGGTCTAATTTCTCATGCTTTACATGAATACTTGTCTTTCTTCAAATGATATGAATACGTTTGAAACATGCATGCCATGTGTTCCATTTCATCTACGAAAATGTCATCTCTAAGTTTTCATTACACGATTCTTACCATCCTCTCTTTGTGGATCAAAAAGCAAGAAAACACACTTCTTTCTATTTTCTTTTTAAATGCTTAAACTAGAAAAGCCAGAAGGGGATCTACTAGTGCATTTGGTGCTATTCAATGTAAAAACTTGTCATGACTTAAACTGCTTGGTTTTCTCAGATGCCAAGAAGCAGTTTCAACAATTTGCTTCTCAGACACTTGCCTCTCGGTTCTCATCTACATTATCGTCAGCATTCAGTGTTGTTTGATTATCAAAGATGGAAAATGCAAGCTGATCCCTGCATTGTTTAAAGTATTGAGATGCGTTGGAGGTATGTACATTGTGATTATTTCGGCCAGCATCAGATTGTATTCTGAGTGACTATAGAACTTGCTTAGTAACTGATACAGGAAATGCAAAATTTTGTACCCTTTTATATGAATTGGCGTGAGACTATGATAATCAAATTACAGTGTAATAAGAATTACGTATCTTTAGTTGTAAATCTTTTCTTTCTTTATCATTTATGCATGTTGTGGAACAGTAAACCTCTCACTGGTTACATTGAATTAACTGCGATGATCAATGTAAATAGGAGTAAGATTTAGTAACTCCTAAGCTTTTGGTTTGGCTATACAATTTTACCAGGGCCGAAGTTAAGTACAATTTTACCTTGATACCGGGAGGGCCAAGCCCCATGCATGCCCTTCCCTTCATCCACCACCGAGCGTGACCACCACAAAGTAAATGATAACTGATATTTAGTCATTTTTACGCTTTCAATTTGGCTATGCTCACAAAAACAAGAATAATTTTAAATAAATCTCCAAAAGCTATCATGTAATTATCAGAGTATGATATTTTAAAACAGATCAATAACGTGGAAAAATTTATCATAACAGTTAGTAGGGCTGCAATCAGTCATATTTTTTCTTTATTTTAATAAAACAAAAAACGGATAGTACTAAATAATTTGGCTAAAATACTAATCAACATAGGAAAGGGGGAAAAAAATGGGGGAAGTCGTAGCAGCCATCAAGCAAATGATGGTGGAGCTGTGGAGCAATTGAAGTTGGCAGTTAGAGCAATCTTCCCCGTTCCAGGCTTGATTCCATATGTTACGATGGCCGACTAGTTAAAACCATATAATTACTTTGTTAGAATTATAAATGGAAGACTATTATTATTGTATTAGTAACGAATTCACACATGTTCCTCAAACTCTTAAACTCTAGTTTTAACTCTTAAACTCTTATGAGTTTAGATAGTGAAAATTAGTCAACTTGACACTAAATTCATATCTTAGTAAACTCAGTTGAATTCATGTAAACTCACATAAATTCGCTCAAACTTGCGAGTCAACGAGTTTGAAATTTGACTCAATTTTACTCAAAACAATGTTGTGTTACCAAAAGAATAATTTTTTCCTTAAAAATTAAAGTTACAAAATTACTGACTTACTCACACTTCTCTTTGCTTCCAATTTGTATCTTGTGTATTTTATGTTGTTATACTTATTGCATAATTGATAATTGTCTTTTGAATGTATTAAAGTAATTACGTCATCATAATATATACCATTAGTTTAGCTTATTATATGCACTAAAATTAAAAGAATTTACTTTTAAATACCTAGATTTAATATTATATATGATATATTTTTATTTTTATACAATAAATAAACTACGAGCTAACTCACGAGTCTAAGTCTAAGTGGATTTCACGAGTGTACTTAGACTTACGAGTTTGACGAACTTAAATTCATGTATTACGGATATATAGCAATTACAACTTTAAGAATTCACAGTACACAAGAGGAAGAACTCATTGAAGAATTTCATGCAATATCAGCATCCAAAATTCAAATCATCCACAACAATTCAATAACTCAGGAAGTCATAAAATTACTTAGTTAGGATTATAAATAGAAGACCATTATCATTGTATTAGTAAGGAATTAATCAATTTGATATTGAACTAATTCAACGGGGAGAGCAGCTATTACCTATACACGTCTTATATCCAAATAAAAATAAGTGAATTTAACCTAAACACACCCCTAGACCCAGTTATCCGTTGAAAAATCTATCCTTTTTGGGTTGGTGAACAAGACGCATGGGGCAAGTTAAGTTAAATTGTCTTCCCTAGCAAAAATATTTATACGCTTAATTTACATGTATCATTATACATCTTATTTATAATACGAAAAAATATAAATATCAGTACAGAAAAATAAAATTTTTATATTCATATTTATATTTTTCCGTATTATAAATGATATATATACATTGGTACATGTAGTATTATCACATATTTAATATTTCTCAACAAATTATAATAACAAAAGTAAATCAAGAAAGTATTTTTTGTTTTAAATGATTTGGTATACCTACTCATAAATTTAATTATCTTCTCAACTTTTAAATAAAGAAAATTTTAAATATTTTTATATTTTTAATGTTTTTAAAAAATAATATTTATATTTAAATTTTTTTAGTATTAAGAGGATAATTTAGGTTTATAATTACTCTATTTTTTTTAAGGAATAAAAAATGAAGATGATGTGGTTTTGAAGAGAGCAGCATATAATTCATGCCCGCCACCCAACCAGCTGCAGCATCGCCTACATCCTTCCTAGTTCCTACATACATAAAAACACTTCATTCACTCTTCTCTTCTCTTCTCCTCTCCTTCCTTTTCCAATTTCCAGTATTTCACACACGCATCGTTCATATCAATCAATCATACCCCTATTCATATCCTATCTGTTACTACCTAACTCTTTCGAAATTTTAACATCTTAATTCTTAACCCACTTCCGCACGCTTCTTCTTTTGCTTTCAAATCCAATTCTCTCTTGTTTCATCATGAACACAATTGCCATCATTCGCAATTCTGCTGCCAAATCCTCTCGCAGGCTTCTATCTGCTTCTTCTATTACTTCATCTTCTTTCGCTTCCCCTAATCGAACATGTCACCGCACTCTTCTCACCGCAGCCAACCATTCTCGAATTCGTAGCGCCAATACTTTTCTTTCCTTATTCAGGATTAATTCGAGGCAATTAGGGTTTCTAATCAAACCAAATGGGGATTCTGATTTTTCAAGCGTTGTCAGAGTTGCATGTTCACTCAATGTTCGGGATTTCTCGACTTCAGTTGAAAACCGCGTAAATGACAACAATTTCGAGAGGATTTACGTGCAGGGTGGCGTGAATTTGAAGACACGTGTGGTGGAGAGAGTTGATGAGGAAGAGAAGAGTGTGAATGTCGGTGTAGTGGAGAAGGCGAAGATTGAGGAGAGTGAAGCTGAGAGAGAAGCGTGGAGGCTATTGAAGGGTGCTGTTGTGAGTTATTGTGGGAACCCTGTGGGGACTGTGGCTGCTAATGATCCTGGTGACAAGACTCCATTGAATTATGACCAGGTCTTCATTCGGGATTTCGTTCCTTCTGCTCTAGCTTTCTTGCTTAGAGGCGAAAGCGAGGTTGTCAAGAACTTTCTCCTTCATACCTTGCAATTGCAGGTGCTTCTTGGAACAACATTTTATGCTTTCATATTCTAGCTTGTTGAATGGCTGCCTAGGCTTTATTCATGCTATTTTATATCATTTGTTCGTCGCTGATATTTAATCAAAGAGTTTAAGTATGTATCCATTGTAGTAGATATCGGTGATTGATGGCAAATTTGGCACTTAAATGCTAAAAAGATGGTGTATGATTATATGTATATTTAGATTCTGTGTGTACATTAGTTATCCCAGGAGAAAAGGTACTCATGATGGCAGTAGGGCAATTGTTAAGGTTTAAATATAGGAATTTTCATAGAGAAATAAACTTTTGAATGTTACAATACCTTTAATTATTAAGAACCTGAAAACTTGTTATTGTTGAAACCTTACTAAGTACCTTAAGGGCACTCTTTACCGAAAACTATTTACAATTTTGTTGGATATTCATAGTTACTAATAATGTCTACACTTTTTCCCCCTTTTTAATTGTGAAAGAGTTGGGAGAAAACAGTAGATTGCTACAGTCCAGGGCAGGGCTTGATGCCTGCTAGTTTCAAAGTTAGAATGGTAGCTCTTGATGGAGATAATCTTGAAGAAGTTTTAGACCCTGATTTCGGGGAATCAGCAATTGGTCGTGTTGCACCTGTAGATTCAGGTAAGTAATTGGTGTATCTGCAGTACGTGTAACTGTAAATGGAAAAAAAGGAAAGTGTTTTAGAAGATTGCCTGTATGCTATAAAGAATGGGCTCAGGAAAAAGTATGACATTTCAAAGTTGTATCTGTGTTACATGCCTACATCTATAGTGTAGGCATGCCGGGAAAAATAGGGAAACATACATAGTTAGGGAATAGAGAGGGAAATCTTGTATTTAACCTTGCCAAGCTGATAAGGTAGTGAGGAATTGCATTCTGTTATGGGAGAGACCAGAGGTATCCTGGGAAGGGGAATTACATGGTTTCACTTCAATTCTCCATTCCTCATCTATATTATTCTTCTATCATCAAGGTACCAGGTTCTTAACAATGTATTTTGTTTCTTTTTATAGGATTGTGGTGGATCATCTTGTTGCGGGCTTATGGGAAGCTCACTGGTGACTATAGCTTGCAAGAAAGGGTGGATGTTCAGACTGGCTTAAAAATGATCCTTAACTTGTGTTTAACTGATGGTTTCGATATGTTTCCTTCTCTGCTAGTCACTGATGGATCTTGTATGATAGACAGGCGGATGGGGATTCATGGTCACCCCCTTGAGATCCAAGTGAGTCTAACTATGCTATGCTTTTTATTCTTTTGTGTTTTGTATTACAGTATTAGGTGCTACATGAACTTTGAAATTATGCCGGCTTTTCTTTTCTTAAAATTGGATGATGCTCTATTTTAATCAGTTATAGTTGACAGTTACCCCAGTCTATAGTATATATGTGCTTTTGTTTATATCTGAATTATGTTCCTTTCTTTTAAATGATTGCTTGTGATATAATTGGAACTCTGGATTCCGGTGATGTAGTTTCTTCGTTCTGATTATCTGATTTCACATATTATCTCAATATCTCTCCATTTTCCCCCCTTATTTGTGGTAAGTTTTAATTTACAGGCCTTATTTTACTCAGCTCTTCGCTGCTCCCGTGAAATGCTTGCTACAAATGAGGGAAGCTCTAATCTGATTAGAGCCATTAACAACCGACTGAGTGCACTGTCATTCCACATTAGAGAATATTATTGGGTGGATATGAAAAAGATCAACGAAATATACAGGTACAAAACGGAAGAGTACTCCATGGATGCAACCAACAAGTTCAACATCTATCCAGAGCAAATCCCATTGTGGTTAATGGACTGGATTCCAGAAGAAGGTGGGTATCTGATTGGGAATTTGCAGCCAGCTCACATGGATTTCAGGTTTTTCACGCTTGGAAATCTTTGGTCTATTGTTTCATCTTTGGGTACCCCTAGACAGAATGAGGCTATCTTGAATCTGATAGAAGCAAAGTGGGATGATCTTGTTGGTCATATGCCTCTTAAGATATGCTATCCTGCCTTGGATAATGAAGAGTGGCGAATAATTACTGGCAGTGACCCTAAGAACACGTAAGTCTGTAATTTTAATTTCTGTCTGCGTATCTTGAGTAATTTGATTTTCTTTTTGTCACATAATTTTGTATTCTAATGAATCTGTATAATCTAGTTATCTTTGTAATTAGAATTGCTTATTTGGTTTATATCTTAGCTGAAACAACTTGCTCAACTTTATGCAGTCCTTGGTCATATCACAACGGTGGATCTTGGCCAACTCTTCTGTGGCAGGTAAAATTATTATGAGAAAAGTGAATATGTTGGTTATCCATTTTGTCTTAGTACCTCAGCTATATATTTTTCAAAATGAATATTTTTGGTAAGCAAAACAGGAGAAAGTTATCTTGTTGGCTTGTTATTTGTGGAAAGATAATCTTCTCACAATTAAAATTGTTACATATAGCAATCCTTTTGTTTGCTAATTTTGTTTCTGAAATCTGATCCTTGAGTCATGGGCGGATTTAAATTTCTGAACCATTTTACATGATCTTCTTCACAGTTCACTCTGGCATGCATCAAAATGGGGAGAATCGAGCTAGCCAAGAAGGCAGTCGCGTTGGCTGAGAAAAGGCTTCCCCTTGATTCATGGCCAGAATACTATGATACGCGAACCGGAAAATTTATTGGAAAGCAATCACGGCTGTATCAAACATGGACAATCTCCGGGTTCCTTACATCTAAGATGCTTTTGAAGAAGCCTGAGATGGCATCGATGTTATTCTGGGAGGAGGATTATGAACTACTTGAGATATGTGTTTGTGCACTAAATAAGAGTGGAAGGAGGAAATGCTCCCGTGGTGCTGCCAGGTCACAGATTCTGGTGTGATGAGTGAGGCCTTGCAATATTTGGAAGCACAGAGGCCAGAGCCTATTGTATGTACATTCACAGTTTTACTGTATAGAATGTGTTTGATAGGATGTAGTGAAAATTAAATTGCAATATTGATAATCTGTTCACACTTCTCTAGTTATTGATAGGATATATAGCAAGGTTTTGAAAATCAAGCAGATCATTGAAACCGTAGTTAGAGCCTACATGTTTTAAGGTTGGTTCAACTAGAGTTGAATTGAATATAATAAAGTATAAAATAATATATTTATGTGTATAATTTCTCTTTAGAAATTTTTTTTGTGGTTTTATTGTTTTTTACTAGTTCGTTACCAATTTGTCGGTGAGCGTATAGCTGTTGATTTTTTATCTGAACGCAACTATTAGATGTAAAGATCATGTCATGGTGCATGTTTTGAATGGAATAGTTCCATAATTATGCATATTTGCGGCTGCAGTTTCGTCAAGTTTAAAAGTTTTATAACGGTGAATATGAGAATATTTAGAATTAAGCACATAATAAAAATTGGGTATCGTTTCTTTTGTTCATAGAAACTGTTCTGTTGTCCGATATAAAGTGTTCTAGCTCAAGGATAACGAGTATGCTCATGCTATTTTTGATTGTCATGGGAAGATTGTAATCCTATAAGTAATACAATGAGTTGGGAGATTAGCGGTAGTTATTTGTTTTCATATTTAGTTCCACCTATTGGGAAGAACTAAAACCAGTGAAATTGCACTGTCTAATTTGTGTTTTTCCCCCCAAAAATTAAAGGAATGAAATTGGACCATAAATTACAAAAGGCACCTTCCGAGTTCCGATTTAAAAAATTTTGAATTTAAGAAAATTGTAAAAGACACTTTTCGATTTTCCTTTTGCGAAACGGTTCCCATACTTCAGATGTGTGTAAAACACAAAAACATCAATTATTATGTGATTCATACATTGGCCTTTAATAAATAAAAATCAGCTGTAATTTTCTTCGATTTATTTATAAAAAAAAAAGTAATTTTTTCATATATTATTATAAATGATTTATTTTCGTTGATACATGTTTCATGTTTGCATATATAAAAAATATTTTATTTATTTTAAATTTTTTATGATTCTTTTATTTTTATCAATGATTTTGAATAAAAGAAAGTTTTGGAAGCCAATGCACTCAATGATGATGGCACATGAGTTATGGATGATAACTCATATATTGTATATGTGATCATTTTTGTTTTGTTTGGAGAATATTGTTTTTCAATCAATTTCATATGATAATTTTCTTTTAATTTTGGATGATAATTTAATTAGAATTAATCTACGTGTACCATTGTACATTTCCGTACACATTTTGTTTTTTTGGTGGGGTAAAGGGCTCAGAGACCCAAAAACAGGAAAAAAAAAAAAAAGAAAAACTAAGAAGCTCCTCTTAGGCTAAAAGAGCCACAACTATCTAAGAAAATAGTGAAATATAGATCAGATGGAGGAGTGTCGAAGAGATGAAGACCAAGGGGAAAGTTCTGCCCCTTCTTGGCAAGGATGTTAGCAACGTGGTTTGCTCCACGAAGACAGTGACTCCAAGTAACATGAGGAATACGACTAGAGAGATTTCTAATATCCTCCAAATTCGAGTGACAGGAGTGAGTAGAAGGACAATCATTCTTAATGAAAGAGATGGCCATAGCAGAGTCTGATTCAATAATAATTTGAGAGAAGCTTCTAGCCCCAGCAAATTGGAGGGCTTTGACGATGTCCCAAAGCTCTGCATGCATGAGCAGCTACCAATATTGCAAGCAAAGCCAAAAACAAATCTCCCAAGATGGTCTCGAAAGGTATCACCACATGCAGCGTTATTTGAAGAAGAGAAAAAGCTTCCATCAACATTAATTTTGATGTTGTTGAGAGGAGAGGAACTCCACTTAATAAGTTGATCATTCTTCAGGTGCGACTTTCCAAATACATCAACTTTATTCATAGCATCCAAAATGTCAACAGAACAAACACGAATAGAAGAGACATCATAATTTGGATTCAAAGTTCTCCCTTCAAACACTAATTTGTTTCGGTTGAACCATAAAGAGAAAATCACAACTCCAAAAGTGGTTGGCCAGATGCCAATCATGGACAAGTTACTAGAGATCCAATCATAGCAGTTGAGGTTGAAGAAATCATGGTTCATTGAGGAAGGAAGAAGAATATTCCAGAGAAGGGTAGCATAGGGACAATCCCGAAGAATGTGAATAACAGTTTCATCACTACAATTGCAGCGAGGACAGGTGGCCGAGTTGGTAAGATGTCTCTTGAATTTTTTTGAATTAGTCAGAATAGCACCACGAGCAGCCAACCAAATAAAGGAACGGATCCGTTCTGGACCTCTCCAATTCCAAGCAAGTTTGAAGATCCTATCTGAGTTGTGAGGGTCCGAGAGGGAATTATATGTTGTCTTAAGACTGAAGGACCCATCCGAAGTGTTAGCCCAAGCAATATGGTCAGGGCCTTTCCAAGGAGAGGGAGGGGACATAGCGATGATTTTTTGAATAATATCTTCTGGAAGCCATATCTTGAGCTTAGAATCATCCCAATTTTCTGGAAATCAACAAAGTCTATCAGATTTCAGTCTAAACCAATAATAGATATTACCTAGTTAGTTTTATCTAAAAGAGGTCCTATAGCAGAAATCCAATTGTCAGTCTAGAAGTTGATCCGAGCACCATGAGGTTGTGAGTGACTTCATTCCAAGTAGAATTAATCCATTTCCAGAGATTTGAGTTGTGGTTTTTTCTAGACACTGTCGAAATGATGTCATTGCCACAATTGTATTTAGCACGGAGGACCTTCACCCATAGAGAGTTTTTTTTTTTTTTAATTAACCCCAGAGTACTTTCATCATGAAGGCTCTGTTGACATCCTTTGCATGTCTGATACCTAGACCACCAGCAGTTTTAGGTTTGTTAACATCGTTACAACTGACGAGATGGATTTTCTAGAATTATTTAAGTCACTCCAAAGGAAATCCCTGCATTTACGATCAATCAAATTACTCGTAGTAGCAGGCAAAATAGCAGTTTGCATAGTATAAGAAGGGATGGAACAAAGAGCAGATTTCACCAGGGTAATGCGACCAGCCAAGGAGAAAGAGTTCGGTTTCCAGATATTCAGTCTAGAATTCAATTTATTGATAACATTGCTATAGGTGTCCTTGTTAACTCTGGCATAAAGTAGAGGAACTCCAAGGTACTGTCCAAGGTCATCAGTTCTCATAAAATTCATAGCATTACTGATACGATCTTTGACTGTATGGCCAACATTCTGAGAGAAGAATATTTAACTTTTTTCATTGCTAACTTTCTGACCGGAGCTCGCACAGAAAGCATCAAGAATTCTGTTGATAATATCCTCTTCATTCATAGATGCTTCCGCAAATAGAATGAGGTCATCCGCAAAGCAAAGATTGGAGAGAGGAGGGTTCTTTCTATTAGTGCAGATAGTTTCCAAAAACCATAATACACTACTTCTGAAATTAATTGGGATAGGCATTTCATGCATAAAACAAAGATATAAGGGGAGATGGGATCGCCTTGACGAATCCCACGAGAGGGAGAGAATTCATCTAAGGTTTCTCCATTCCATAAGGCTCTCATTTTAGCATAACAAGAGCAATGGTGTATGACTTCAATGAAGTGGGGAGCTAAGCCAATGCCTCATAGAGTATCCTTGATGAAGGACCATTTGAGTCTGTCATAAGACTTCTCCAAATCAATCTTGATGGCCATCCATCTTTTAGCCCCTTTCTTGATTATCATAGAATGGATTATTTCTTGGGCAATTATAATATTATCCAAGCTATGTCTCCTAAGAACAAAGTTACATTGAGTTGATTGAACAAGATTCTCCATAACCTTTCTGAGGTGCCTAGCAAGAATTTTGGTTAAAACCTTGTAAGACACATTACAAAGGCTAATGGGGCGCATTTGCTTTAAATTCAGAATAGGCTCCACCTTAGGAATTAAAGTAATAAGTGTCTCATAGATTTCCCCAACCTTCTGAGGATCATTGAAAATATCGATGATGAGTCTTGAATTTTGCATTCCATCTTTGATAGGGGGTTGGAGAGAACCCATTTGAAAGATAGAATCTTTTACTTCCGCAATTGTAATAGGACAACTTAGTGAATTCAATTCATCAGCATTCAGAAGGGGAAAAGCATGAGAAAGAATGTAAAAGGAATCAGACAAATTATTAGTGTATAATGAAGAATAAAAATTAGTAGCCATCAGTTCAAGAGTGGGAATATCAGAGATTCAATTGCCCAAATCATCTTGGAGGGTAGTTATTTTATTTCTTCTTCTTCATACCATAGTGGTACCATGAAAATATTTAGTGTTCCTGTCTCCAAATTCGATTCACTTGCAACGAGATTTCTGAAATCAAAGTAACTCCTCCCGATTGAGGATGTCTTCATATTCTAACCAAAGATCAGATTGAAGTTTTTCTAGAAAAGGATTGTCCTTTGCATTAAGGTTGGCAACAATGCCGCGAAGTCCCGTGAGAATCTTTTCTTTTTTTTCCTAAAAATATTGCCAAAGACAGTATTTTTTCAAGCTTTCAGGGAATTCTAAAAGTCTTCAACACCCTTAGCCCATGAATTTTCGACATTCCAATTGCTATTTAAAAGATTACTGAAGTCCGAATGAGATAGCCAAGAAGGCCTTACTTGTCGCAAGAGAAGCAAATAAGATGAAGGCCTTCATATTCAATGTATAGAGTTCCGCCAATAACATAAATTTTCGGAATGAGCTTTTTCGAAATATCAATTTCCACGCAGATCCTCGCAAACTTTCCTCTAGACTGCAAGGTAGTAGTACAATCAATTTTCAGCTGTTCCAATTTTTTATCCAATCCTACCAAGAAATTTAGGATTATAGAGCTCAATAGGTAGATTCAGAATACGAATCCACGCCGCAATTTTCTTGATAGGATTCTCATCTGAGTGGAAGAGAGCTCTCCAGCGTTGAACAATAATATAATGACCGGCAGTCATCCAAGGGGCTCCAAGGAGTGCACGGGAATAATCTTCTTCATCTGAAAAATGAACAAGGAAAAATCACAATCCATATTGATTACATTAATCTTACCTTTTTTGACCCAATCACGACTGAGTCTTTGTTCCATGAAACCAAGATCAATCTTTTTGCCTAACACTTTGACAATGAGAGCAGCATGCCAAGGTTTGCACCACTGGTCATATTTTTCCTTTGAAATTGCTATCTTCGAGCATGGATCAAAAGGGATCTCCTGATATGTTGAATCTTCTGTCTGGTACCAACTATCTTTTGGAGTTGGATCTGTTTTAAGGACGTTATCAATTGTGTGATCCTCATTGTTAGAGGATGAACCATGAACTGTCAGAAGGGATTCTTTATACGAGAACTTCGATGATGGAAGGGACATTCCCTCCCCATGAGGAATCTCCATATCATCTGCAGGAGTATTAAGATCAACACCATCCGGTTCTTTAACCTTTTTGGTGCTACGTTGAACGAGATCTAGAACTTGGGTTGACACTCTATAAATAATGTATGCAGATGTGTACAATATATCATTATCGATTTAATTATTAGCTTCGTAAATGTTCTCATTCCATAACAGTGTTGTTTTAATAAAAGAAAAAACCAAATAGTATAACTATAGCGCTAGACTTAGGATTAATGGACAAAAGTACCCATGAATATTCAAACGCCGGACAAAAGTACACACCAAATGTTTAATGAGACACTTGTACACACCAAATATTGCTTCGTCAGACATGTTTACCCAAACATTAGCCCAACCCATTTTCCGTCCAAAACGTGTGACAGGTGTCACGTTAGTGTCCAAGTAGGCACTGTTAAAAGTACGGCGTGGGTAAAACTGTGTTACAGGTTGGAAAATAACATTATTATATTAATTAAAATGAAAATTATATTAATTCTCCTTCATGTGTTATAGGTTGGAAAATAAATGGCCTACATCCGAGTGTGAATCCTTTCCTGCAGGCCTCAAAACAGATGTACAACCTCTTGAAGACTGGTGCTCATCAGCATTAGAAATACAATTCAATGTCACAGATGTTCCTGGATTTGCAATCATCAATTGTCTAAGGTAATCTCTTAACTCAAAATATTGTGCCCTCTCTGACCCCTCTATGTTTTCCCTTGCTTTTTTCATTGCCCTCTGAATCTTCTTGTAATTTAGAGTCACATTAAACTCCTTCTTAAACCAAGTTTCAGCTTCAGCGCAAGTAAGATCACACTGATCCCTTAACTTCTCTTCAAGTTCTTCAATAACCCAAGCCCTATTTGCTGATTTGTTCTCTTGGTTTCTGGAACATATATGCTCATTGACAAAAGTCTTCACTTGATAAGATTTTGGTTCATTTGACCTTGAACAATAAATGTTCTAAGGACATTTTTCAGCACAGCAAATTGCCTTAGCTCTTTTCGGCTTCATTCGGTTGAACTTTATGCTTCTGCCAATTTGAATATTGAACTTCCTCACTGCTTTGGTGAACCCTTTAATGGTTGTAAACTCCATGCCAAGCTCTAATTGAACACTCCCAAATGCAGCTTTCGGATTTCCTTGAGGCCAAACAACATCCTCACTATCACAATCAGATGAATAAGGACTATCCAACTCCTCGGGCTCACACTGATGGTAATCAGGGTCCGAATCATCCTCAAGTTCTGAATCTGAACCTTCAGTCTATACACGAGGAACATATATCTTTGGAGGCTCGTTTTTCCCTCTTTGCACAAAGATTTGACTAGTAGGAGCTGGCCTTTTGTATGAAGCTCTCCTATTTTTTTGCTTGCTGATTGATTGTTGGGTTGGAACCTCATTTTGTGCTTGATCATGTAATTGAACATTAGGGCCTTCAACCAATCCTGATTGTGAAGTGACTCCATGCTGAGTTTGAGTTTGTGTTTGGGGTTAGGGATTATTATTAGAATGTGTTTGAGGCTGGATATGTGATTTGTGTTGGGATTGATCATGAGGCTTGTTGTTTGATTTGGGATTAGAGTGGACAGAAGTTTGATAATTCGGTCATTGGCTTCTGGTTTCAGGCAGTTCTCATAGTTGGCTTAGTGAATTTATTTCCATCTGTTTTTTTGGTGGGGTTAGAGTCCTTCTAGCCCTCATCTTAATCCTCCTATTAGGGGGTTAACAAGATTGTAGGTGGATTAACAAACATAGGGCATTGGGGAGGTATGTCTTTAGAAGATTTGGAAATTTCCTCTTCTACATCAACCTCAGCTACCTCAACCTCTTCGGCGACATCAACAACATGCTGACAATACAAATGCACTCTTGGCCCGTTGCTAATTGCATGTCCATACAATCTGATCACATCACTGTCAACTCTAACTAAGTGCAGCGCAGCAGGTTCAACTCCTAACTCTCCTTCAGCCCAGTAGCAATCCTTCACAAAACAGTACACTATGCTTTTGCATAAACCCTCCAGCAAATCATAACTCAGATTTTCAGCAATTACTTCAGAAAATTCAGTTACCTCCCTTCTATTATAAACCACAACTCCATTGACATTTCTCTCAAACCTTCCTCCATAATGATACACTAATGTTATCAGGTCCACCATCTGTCATGTTTATGAAAGAATAACCTCAATACATAAACCAGGTAATGTAACATAGAAAATTATTATTATTTTTTTAGTTGTCATAAAAATTCAATCAGATATACATATCATTAAAGTTAGTATACATTGCTATATGATCTAGCATTAGAATGAAAGGCCTTGTCTATGTCCAACTATAATAATCAATGGGGATAATAATATGATAATAATCATAAGTGTGAAATCAGGAATAAGATATCAATGGTGATAATAATATAATAATAATCAGCTATAATAATCAATGGTGATAATAATATGATAATAGTCATAGGAATGAAATCAGGAATTTGTTGACTAAAAATAATATGATAAAATCTTAATTTTGATAATATATTCGAAATAGCTCAAGATATCAGTATCACATAATATATCACAAATACATTGGTTCATTAACATGATTCCCACATACAACAGCAATATCTTACCCAATTAAGTTAATTATAAGAAAAGAAAATAAACTATCCCATCAGTTTTATTCATAAAAACCGCATTCAAAGCCAAACGTTCTTTGTTACCCATATCACTTGAAGCAAAGTAAACCCTAAACCCCATTTGTATTCATGACCAAAAAAAAAAAATTGAAAAGGGGAAAATGTTGTACCTTTAATCGATTTTGTTCGAAGAAACCATTGTTTGTTTATCCAATTGGCGTTAAAGAAACTCGTGCGTCCTCTGTTGTACCTCGCATCAATGTCGTTAGCGCTTACACAAAGAAACCCTAAGCCAAAGATTTAGGATGCTCAACTCTCATTTGGATAATCATATAGTTCTTTCTGCTAGGGTTTTTTCTTTTCAACCTTGCTTTGCTGTTGTATCACACACTGAAACTAAGAAGAATAGTGTTTAATACTAATTAAATTTTTCTAAAATCAATAAATAATTTTTTAAAGGTCTAATTTTCACCTTATTATGTCAATAGCCACGTCACACTTTTAACAGTGTCTACTTAGACACTAACCTGACACCTGTCACACGTTTTGGACGAAAAATGGATTAGGCTAATGTTTGGTTAAACGTGTATGACGAAGTAATATTTAATGTGTACAAGTGTCTCATTAAAAATATATTGTATATTTTTGTCCAGCGTATGAAAATTGGTGGGGACTTTTATCCATTAATCCCTAGACTTATTTATATGTCTTAAAAAGAAAACTTTCGGGAATAATAGAGAATTAATGATTAATGAATATTGATTAATGCCTTCCATAGGGAAAAAAGAAAAGAAAAATAGCAAGAAACGAAAATTGAAAGGAATATTCCCTTTCCCGCCAAACGTATAGTTTTTCATTTCCTAAAAGAAAACCCAACAACACACACTTGATTACTGCACTAAACCCTTTTCCCGTTCTTTAATATCCGTTACAACTTACAAACTCCTCTCACTCTCTCTCTCTCTCTCTCTCTCTCACAGTGACATAGCAGCGTTCTCGAATTTCGAAACCCTAACAAACCCATGGCTCCCAAATCCAAATCCAATACCCCGAAACCGAAACCCTCCTCCGCCGCCCCATCCTCCATCTTCAAACCTGGCACCAGGGTAGAGGTCAGCTCCGACGACGACGGATTCCGTGGTTCTTGGTTCTCCGGAACCGTCACCCGCCGCGTAGGGGCGGACAAGTTCACGGTCGAGTACGACAACCTCTTGGCCAGTGAGCGGAGCAAGAAGAAGCTCAAAGAACAGCTCGGCTTCCACCAGCTTCGCCCGCTTCCTCCGGAGGAGGCAGGCGCCGAATTCAAGTTCGGCGATGAGGTTGACGCGTTCCACAACGACGGTTGGTGGGAGGGGAGTATCACGAAGGAGCTGGAGAATGGGAAATTCGCTGTGTATTTCAGAGGGTCCAGAGAGCAGATCGAGTTTACCAAGGACCAGCTGAGAATCCATCGCGAGTGGCTGAATGACAAGTGGGATCCGCCGTTTGTGCAGCGAGAACAAAAAGAGGTGCGGTTTAATTTGGTTTAGGTTTTAGATTGCAATTGTGATAATGATTACGATTGAGTAGTTAATCATAATAGTTTCTCTGAGTGTAATTCTGTTAAGAAAATATAATAAAGAAGCAAGAGGTATAAAGAAGAGAGAGATAGATAAGGAAAATTAAAGATGTCAAGAAATGGTCTCAAGAAAGTATTTCTCTATTGCCATTATGAAAAGTTGCAGGAATATGCCACTGATGCAGTTATTGCAGTTTGTTGCTGCAATGCGATGTGGATGCTGCTGTAATGCCATGATTGTGCTTGTGGATCACAATTTGAAAACATATGGAAAATTTACTTTTATTTTTAATGTCTTCCATATGTTCTTTCTTGAAATTCTGAAATGGGGGTTACTATTTAATGTTTTAGCTTTTCATAATATGGATTGCATTTGGGAATAGGGAGGGATCTAGGGATGAATTGAATATTTTTTATGTGAATGTGAGCTCAGTTTATTGTTCTTGGGGACTGGTGAGGTTGGGATATTTGTCTTTTGAACGGGTGGATGATATTGTTAATTCTTGAGATAATGTGGCTGCAGAAAGGAAAGGAAGTGATGTCGACATCAAATGTGACGTCTGGTGATGAAGCTTTGAAAGAGAAGGAAGAGTTGTTGACACCAAATGTTGTTGATGAAACTGCAAAAGAGTCTACTTTTAGCCCAGGGATGCTGGTTGAGGTAAGCAATGACGAGGAAGGTTTCCAAGGAGCTTGGTTTTCTGCTACTGTTATTGAAGTAATTGGAGAGGATAGGTTCCTTATTGAGTACAAGACTCTGGTGGATGATGATTCCAAGCTTTTGAGAGAGGAGGCTGATATCTGGCACATAAGGCCCCCGCCCCCAGCAACTTCTGGAAACGCTGAATTCAGTTATCTTGAAGAAGTGGATGCTATGCACAACGATGGGTGGTGGGTTGGTGTAATTGCCAAAGTTCTTGGTGACTCAAAGTATGTAGTTTATTTCAGGAACACTGATGAAGAAATAGAGTTTCCAAACTCCCAGTTGAGGCCACATCTGGACTGGATTGGTGGCAAATGGGTCATGGCTTCTAAGGTATGACTACAACCTATCTTTAGATAATTAACGTTGTTATAAGTTCTGTGAACTGACCTACTCACTGCTCAAGTTAACCTTCTAATTAGAAAGATAGAAAACTAACAGTGCTAGGCTGTTAAGTTAGTTAATGAACATTGGCTTCCTCTTGGTTGACATCAAGAGTGTTGCTGTTTTCATCACAAGTAGCAACAGCAATATGGTTTATGCTGGCTTGTCCCTGCCTCTGCCTCAAATATGCTTTTTGTAGCAAGTATCCCTGCACTACGATGCTGTGATTCCTT
>JASCZI010272483.1:18557-33401 GCA_036250425.1 Stylosanthes scabra | reverse complement strand
AAAATATATATATATATATATATATATATATATATATATATATATATATATATATATATATATATATAAGAGGGACATATTTACATCTAGTAAAAGTGTTTTTTAACTTACACTCTTTATTAGTCATTAGATTCACATTAATCTAAAGATTATTAATGCCTCATATATATATATATATATATATGAGGAGGAATATACTTACACCCATGTAAGTGTTTTTTAACTTACATTCTTTATTAGCCATTAGATTCATATTAATCTAAAGGCTATTAATGTTTCGCTGGAAAATAAAATCTTCACCTTTGATAAGATGTAAATCTAGTGGTTATTAATGAGTGTAAGTGTAAAAAACAACACTTACACTGGTGTAAGTAGATACTCCTCTTTTATATATATATATATATATATATATGATGGCTTAATTTTCAATATACAATAAACTTTTGTTATTTAAATACCAATCACAGTATCAAAAAATACAAAAACAAACGAATTAATTTTATCGTCATAAATTTATACACTATGATATAAAATATTATTTTATTCATAAAAGAAAAAAAGAGTTTTGGATAAATATAATCATAAAAAATGAAAACGGACAAAATAAGTTCCTAAGAGATAGTATAATTTTGACAAATATTAAACATGAAAAAGACATTTCCATACTCAAAATTTTATCATTTTATTTGAAAGAATTTTTTTTTTACAATTTTCTACATGAATGATTGAAAATTGAAGAACTAAGTTTAGAAATTGAATTTTGCATTATATGTTCATATGTACATGTATCTTATAAATAATTATCTAAATGTTTCTATAAAGGAAAAGCACAGAAGCCTTCATCTTGGAACTGTTAGGTTAAGTGAGAGTGTAACCCTAGTAGTGAGTGTTGTGTTAAGTGATGAGTATGGGCCTTCCCCCTTCTCACATTTCAGAGAACACGGGCCTTAGATTTGGGCCAATCACACATCACTCCATCTATTTGGGTTAAACTCTATGTAAAAGTCCAATACACTTTAAGCTTAGTAGTATGATTATCATTTAAGTATAAATACATGTGAATAATAGATTTGTAACTAATTTTACAACAATCAACAAATCAATACAAAATTTAGTTACAGAAGTTTTTCTCTTTCTCTCTCTGGTTTTTCAAGAACCTTGTTCACTTTACATGGTATCAGAGCAATTGGGAAATCATGGCACAGAAGTGATTGATCCTTCAACAAATGCAAACAACAACAATAATCAGATTCAATTTCAGAAGCCATTATCAATTCCAATTTCAGAAGCCATTATCAATTCCAATTTCAGACAAGTTAAGCAGTGACAATTTCCTTACATGGACTTACCAAGTGACACAAACAATCAGTGGGCAAAAACTTGAGTATTATCTTGATAAGAACAAGGTCCCAAATCTAAAGTCCATGTTCTCTGAAGTGTGAGAAGGGGGAAGACCCACACTCATCACTCAGAAACACAACACTCACCAAAAGGTTAGATTATTAAGCAATTTGATTTTCACAATGCCTTTTTAAACGGCAATTTTAAGGAAACTGTGTATATGACACAGCCCCAAGGGTTCACCCATGGTAACCCAAATTTGGTATGTAAGTTGAATAAAGCCATTTATGACCTTAAACAGACCCCTAGGGCATGATATCTTACTATTACAGCCACATTGCAATCTCTGGGTTTCCAAGTGACAAAATCTGACACTTCTTTATTTACAAGATTTACTTCAGGTTCTATGATTTATATTTTAATTTATGTGGATGATATGTTAGTTACAGGTGACAATGAGGATGAAATTAAACAAGTTTTAAATAAAATACATTCTTCTTTTCTGTTAAAAGATTTGGGAAATTTGAATTTTTTCTTGGAATTGAACCTATTCATCATTCAGACAAGTTAATTGCTCTTAACCAATCAAAGTATATACAAAACTTGCTCATTCGTGCAGGAATGCAAGATAGCAAGCCTGTATCTACTCCAATGCTTAGTTCTGAGAAATTGATTACTAATACTACAACCCCCTTTGAAAATCCAACTCTGTATCGTTCAATAGTAGGGGTTGCAGTATGCAACAATAACTAGACCTGATATTACTTTCTCAGTTAACATATTGAGCCAGTTCATGGCAAAACCATGCCTGGAACATTGGCTTGCAATTAAAAGAGTTTTAAGATATCTATCAGGAACTCAAAATGATAAACTTGAATTTTATAACAGCAAAGATCTGAGATTTACCGTTTTTGTAGATTCTGATTGGGCCAGTGACCCTGATGATAGACGATCCACGACGGGCTACTGCATCTTCTATGGCGCCAATTTGATCTCCTGGAAGTGCTTGAAGTAACCCACCGTCAGTCGCAATTCTACCGAAGCAGAGTATAGAGCTCTAGCCGCGACATTCACCGAGGTTTAGTGGCTCCTGAATCTTCTGACAGAGCTCCGACAACCTTGTCAACAACCTTCGACAATGTTCTGCGATAATCTCTCCGCTGTGCACCTCGCTTATAATCCTGTTCTGCACAACCGAACGAAGCACTTTGAGTTAGATATCTATTTCGTTCGAGAAAAGGTTATACAAGGAAAAATTGCAGTAACGCATATACCAACAACAGAGCAAGTGGCAGATATACTTACCAAACGTCTCTCTGCGCCGTCTTTCTGCAGATTCAAAGAAAAACTTCGGCTGTTGTCGGATCCGCCGTAGTCACCATCGTCTTTTTCTCTCTGGTCGCGTCTTTCACCGCCTCTACTAGCCAAAACCATCGTCGCCGATCTGGAACCCATGGAGGTCGTCGTCTTCAACTCTATCTCGACCCTACAATCGTCACTACAGAACCCTCAGAAGCCGTCATCTGGACCGCCGTGCCTGCTGAAGTCTATGGAGAACAGATGAGTGCTTCACTTCGGCTCTCTCTCGAACCTGCGATCGTTGCTGCAGACCCTTCAAAAGCCGCCGTTTTGGGCCGCCGATCATGCTGTCGTCTTCGTAGAAGAGATGAGCGTCTTCACTTCGAGCTTTTCTTCTGATCTGCTCGTCGTTGTTTTCGCACCGTCAGAGCCACGATCACCTTCCTCCAGACCGTCGGTGTTGTGTGTTGAGGCTTCTGGTTTCTGCTGTGGTTTGTGGTTCCTGCTGAGGTGTGGGTCTTGATTCATCGACGGAGAGGCTGAGGTTTCAGTGGTTTGTCGGCACAATGGTTTTGTGGAGGGGGGGTGTTAGGTTAAGTGAGAGTGTAACCCTAGTTTGGTGAGTGTTGTGTTTCTGAGTGATAAGTGTGGGTCTTCCCCCTTCTCACACTTCAGAGAACATGGGCCTTAGATTTGGCCAATCACACATCACTCCATGTATTTAGGTTAAACTCTATGTAAAAGTCCAATACACTTTAAGCTTAGTAGTATGATTATCATCTAAGTATAAATACATGTGAATAACAGATTTGTAACTAATTTTACAACAATCAACAAATCAATACAAAATTCAGTTACAAAAGTTTTTCTCTTTCTCTCTCTGGTTCTTCAAGAACCTTGTTCACTTTACAGGAAGGAAAGAAGGCCATCTTTTTGTGCATTTCGTGCCGCCACTACCACCTTTGCCGTTGCTTACGCTACCATGTCGGTTCTTCTTCCTTTTTTTTTTTGCGGCTTAGATCTCTATCTTGAGGAGGCACCGTGACGCTGTAGCTTTTTCTTGTTTCTCTTGTTCGCGTATCCTCCCTTGTTGTTGTTATATTGGTGAGGGCTATGGTTGGTGGTGGTTTGAGTTTTAGGTGGCTGCGGTTGATGGTGGTCGATGGATGAACGAAGGATGACCACTTTTATATCTTGTAAATCAAGGGTGGAGCTAGAGAGTTTTTTAAAGGGAGCCAAAAAAATTTTTGGGAAAAAATTAATAATTAATAATTTTATCGTGTATATATATATATATTGGAGTTTTTTGTGTCATAATATATTGTTGATTATATTTGATTTTTTTTAGAATAATGCTAGGTATATACATATTTTATCAAATTAATTTTAATTCAATTATTTATTTTTATATCAAATAGAACATATTTTGATGTCAAATAGTACAAAAATAGCACATGAATATTTTTTTAACATTAAAATAGTTTTTTTATTTAAAATAAAATAAATAACTTAGTTGAACTTGGCTAGATAAAATAGATGTACACTTAAAATTATTGTTTTTTTTATCCATTTGATAAGTATTTATTATATATAGATATATATGTATATATAATGTAATCCATAAAATATTATGCACATTACTTTTATTTAATAAAAATAAGGATAAGGCTTTTTTAAAAAATAAAAAATTAATATGTGAAACTATATGTAAAAATATTACTGAGTAGTTTTTATTGTTATTTTAAACTTTTTTATTTTGTTTTTTGAAAGACATAAATTTTAGGGCAATTCAGCTTGTTAATTAATTTCACATTCAAAATTACTCAAATGCACAAAAGGAGCAACGATTACTTGTTTGTTCAAAATAAATCTATATAAATCGTTGCACCCCAACAACGATTTTTGCATTCACACATGAATCATTGTACCCCTACAACGATTTTATAGGGAAAAGAAAAATGAAGAAAATCGGTGGATGAACCGTTGATCAGTGCATTTCTTGAGCGGTGGCGTCCGAAGACGCACACATTTCATATGCCGTTCGGGGAGTGGTCACTAGAAACTTCGGTTGCCAAGTAGGCGTGGGGACCGTTGTACCTTCTCACTTCCCAGAACCCTTTTCTCTTGCGCAGGGCGACCCGAATCAATCACTCGCAACCACTCCCAAAATTCTTGCACCTTGCGTGATACTTCGCGTGATCAGATTCCTTCACCTTATACTCAACCCCAGGTCGAATGCTATAACTATTTACATTGAGTACATCGTCTTCGTTCGTTTGGAATATCTGTCTGATCTCAAACTCACTCGGCGTTAGAACATCCACCAAGCCCCCAACCGTCAAACCTGTCACTTGCTTCATTCTCTTCATGTGTTGGTGTGATGACTTCGAGGTCCAAGGAAGAGAAGTGTTCCGGGTATTGATGTGAACCAGAACTAGAGGGTCTACGTCGTGGAACTGGAATGCTCTGGTCATCGTCGTCACTATCATCAGCAATCAACTCTGGTTCATCTTCTTCTTCATCATCACCTAACGCCTCTTCAACCCCTTCAGGCTCACTGATTTGTACTCCCAAAAGGGGGTGCGTGGATTGTTAGCAACTACCGTCAGTAGCTCACCAAATGTGCGATTATCCTTCAACTCACACTCATTGTCATCCTCGTGATGCAGGTCAGCAACGAAGGAAGGAGATGCAAAAGGTGATGGAATAAGGGGTACAACCGGGGCAGCAGGAGTCGAACTTAATGAGCCCCCAATGTGAAGAGATGGTGGATTCGGGTTGGATCCGCTAGAGTTAGAAATGATGTCTTCCAACTTTGCATATAACTCGGTCGTCCTAACCTCCGGAAAATCCCTTCGACAATGGAATATTACCTCCAACTCGGCATCGGTTTGAACTACGAAGGGACCATACTTCACATGCTCGGAGAATTAGCAACTCCAAGCTTCTGTAGTATACTATTTTGCAGCTCAACAAGTGTTGTTGAGGAACTCAGAAAAACACTGATGGGTTTCTTGCTGCTAAATCTGATTCCAACTCTTGAGTTTTTTTTAAAAAAAATTTTTCCGGTGTAGTGAACAAGAGCTAAAAAACTCCTTTCATCACTCATTTTGGAGGATACACTAACTCAACCACACCATTCAAACACTCAGCATTACACTCTCTTTGTTCACCCACGATCTATTTATAAGGAAAAACTACATCAAAATCGCTGAAGGGGTACCATGTTTCTTTTTATCCCCAAACCCATACTAAATCGTTGCTAGGGTAGCACGATTTATACTGATCACCTCAAACCCTATAAAATCGTTGCTGGGGTGCAACGGTTCATGCATGTTACTCTAAACCTTAGTAAATCGTTGTAGGGGTATAACAATTTACATAAATTTATGGAAAAAAATCAATATTTGTAGAATTGTGCAATCGGATAAAATTAAACCACATTTTAATTAAATAAGTGAAATGCCTTAAATTTTATTCATAGATAAAATAACTATATAAATAATCGAGATATTTTCGAATAAAAATATATAATAACTCTAAAAGTAAAATAGAAAAAAATGAGATTAAAATAATTTTAATCTTATTTTAAACTCTTGATCATAAATATAAATGCATCATAATTTTTTGTTAAAATAAAGGGACAACATATGAAATTTGCGAGGCGCCAACTTAATAATAATTATATATTTGTTATAAAAGTTTTAAGTTTAGGTGGACGCTACCCCTTAACAAGTAAGTATGAATCTCTATTCCTATATTTTATTTGTTTGCATGATAACTTTTATTTTTTTGAAAAATCATTTTTTAAAGATATTTTTTATTATAATTTTTTTTTTCAATTTAAAAGATCATTTATTTATTGGTCCTCGTTAGTTAAGAAACTATAAATTCCCTAATATAATCACTTACGAGAATTAACAGTTATACCTAGCACGCCTAGTCACACAAAAATTTTTCTTTCTCTTAATTTGCATATGTTAAAATCCTTTATTTTAGGATACACAATAATCAAATTTAAGATATTTAAGTCATGAAAATTTTGATATTATACATATTGTATATACTCGATATTAGAATACCACATTATCAAACTTTTTTTAAAATTATTAATAATTTTAGAGAAAAAAATAATATTCTAATTATTCTTAAATTAAAATGATAAAATAAAAATTAAAAATTCATAGATGGTTAAAATTGTTTTTTATAAAATAATTAATAAATTTAGAAAATCTCACTTAAAATTCATTTCATGCTTATTTTTTTATACAAAATTTCATGCTTATCTATAAGTATATAATAATCTAATTCTATCCATCAAAGACTAATTACACCAGTTGGGCCTTCAACATACTCACTTTTGAACTCACTTTTGAGCCCAAAATTTAATCCAAGATTAGATTATTCATTCATTCAGTCACTTTTAACAAATTAATTAAAAAGGACTTATATATTATAATAATGTAACACAACCAAGCATTTTAACCAACCAAACTTTTCTCATCCACGCGCCTTTCTCCCCTTTTTTATTAGCGCTCTTTTTTCTTTTCTTCTACACGGGAAGAAGACGACAATGACGAAGGCAACAACAAAGGCAGCAGCGACAGCAACGACAAAGGCAGCAACAATAGCAACGACGATGGCGATAGCAGCGACGACGGCGATAACAGCGGCAATGGTGACAATGATGAGGAGAAGAACGACGATCATGATGATAATGAAGAAGAAGATAATGATGATGATAACAATATTGAAATTGGAGAAGGCTAGGAAATAAAACACAGAAGAAGAGGAGGAGGAGGAGGATGAGGAGGAATGCAAAGAAGAGGAAGAAGAAGAAGAAAGAAGAAAAATTGGAGGAGGAGGAAGAAGAAGAAGAGAAAAGCAAATCCGTTTCTGTTTTCATATAAATTTCGTTTCTGTTTTCATATAAATTCCGTTTCTGTTTTCGTGACCCAATAAAGTCACGCCTGGGCGTGGTCTTGGCGTGGGTTCATCACCAAATCCGTTTCTGTTTTCATATAAATTCCGTTTCTGTTTTTCATGTAAATTTCGTTTCTGTTTTCGTGACCCAAAGTCACGCCTAAGTGTAAACAAGGCCACGCCTAGGCGTGGGTTCATTACCAAATCCGTTTCTGTTTTCATATAAATTTCGTTTCTGTTTTCATATAAATTTCGTTTCTGTTTTCGTGACCCAAAGTCACACCTAGGCGTATACAAGACCACGCCCAGGCGTGGGTTCATCACCAAATCCATTTCTGTTTTCATATAAATTTTGTTTCTGTTTTCATGTAAATTCCGTTTCTGTTTTTGATATAAAATCCATTATTGTTTTTCATATAAATTTCATTTCTGTTTTCATTCAAATTTCGTTTCTGTTTTCTTAAAATATTCAATTCAATTTTTCATCAACAACAACAACAACAACAACAGCGACAGCACTAACAACGTAAATAATGGAAGAAGAGGACGAAGAAGAGAAAGAATAAGAGGACGAAGAAGAGGAAGAAGAAGAAGAAGACGAAGAAGACGACAATGACAATGACGATAATGATGGCGGCAGCAACGACGACGACGACAATGATGGCGGCTGCAACGACGATGGCGAAGGCAAAGCAAGAAGAAGGAGGAGGAGGCGCTGTAGAAGAAGAAGAAGAAGAAGAAGAAGTTGCGGTAGTGAACTCGCGTTTTTGAATCTTGGGAGAGTGATAGCGCATGAGTGTGTGAGAGTGGGAAAAACCTATTTGGTTGGGCTTGATTGGGTAATTGACATCTTACACTATCCGACAAAACTGCTACAGAAAATCCAATCCACGAAGTGCAAACACGATAGACCACAAAAATCCATGATGTAATATAGTTGTCGAAATAATAATTCACAAGAACGAGATTATTGAGGAACACAACATCGCAGCAATTAAAATATTAGAGACTGGGCCACGCCAAAAAGTATTTATATATGCTTGGAAATGAGTTTGGTTTTATCACATGGGCAAGTGGAATATACACGTGATTGTAGAGAGGGAAACCAGTAAAATAAAATAGAAGTTTATACACACGACACGCATGTAGCAAAACGTGACAGAATAGTAAAAATAAAATAAATTCGTTAACAATAGTTTAAGACAAAGCTGGTTCATTTGTCAAGCAAGTTGCTGGTTTATTGAATATTTAATGATAATAATACACAATATAGAATCATAACGACCTTCTCAAGCATTGTGAATATCAATCCCTACGACAACTCACTCTTTTTCTTTTGCTTTATCCAATCCCTTCTAGATTTTAATTCAATTTTTTATACTTCACTCTTGTTAGATGATAATGTGCTCCTATAGGTAATAGTAGTAGTCTAGTAGATAATAAAAAAAAACAACGTTACGAAATTAATTAGGAATCATTAGAAAATTAATAATAAATTATTATTTATAGTATATGTTTTTTTAGTTTTTTTTTATAAAAAAATCATATCATTTTTTTTATAGAAACTATAAAAATATTTGATTTAAAAACAAAAAATATATAAATTTAGACAAACTTTAGGCCTAGCTGTTAGTATTTATGATTAGTAGGTAGGAACGGATATCCAAAATACTTACCGGATCGGAAACATGACAAAATTCAAAGGGAATAATAGACATCACAGTTATTTTTCATGAACCTAAAAAAGGAAAGGAAAATGATGAGGTGGAGCTGAAAGCAAAAGGCTAACTGGGTAAGGTCAGTGAAAGAGTAAAAGTGGCGTCAAAAATGAAAAATGACGTGGCGATTATTTGAAAATTGAAACGCGTGGCCCGATCCGATTTTTTGAGGAATTTCATCACTGCGGGAGTGGCGGGCCCTTCGCCCAACCTTACACGGATTCAACGACTCCTATTCTATTCTCTCTTGCGCTTTTATTTGACTGTTTTTTTTCCCTACCGTCCATTTTTCTATCTTTTTATATCTATTTTTTTCAGTAATTTCCAAATTCTTAATATAAAAAATTATAAAATATATTTAATTTTTAGTTTGTTTCTTTATTTTTTTTATGAATTTCAATTCTAGCTTTAAATGTTAATATATTGCATAAAAAAATAAAATATACACAATATTAAATTTCAAAAAATAAATAAATAAAGAATAGTAGCTCAATAAATGACTCACAATGCAAACTCATTTCACATTTGATCCATTGTTACTAATTTAAACATTAGAATTCCTTATAGATTCTTCTGCCCCTCCAGTGATTAACATGGAGCACTGCTAAAATTTTCAATTTAATGAAATCCTATCCAAATAAAGTATCGTGTTATGCCATTAGAATTTATTATTTAAAAATTTTAATATATTATTGCCTTTCTCACAAGCAATTATATTTAATTTATATCAGCTTCTAATAATTATGTTGGAAAAGTTTCGAGTATATCGGTATATCGGTATACCTATAATTTATAACGTTGATTTTAATTAAAAGAAAATAAAAAATATATATAAATCAAAATCAACGGTTAAAGATTACAGGTATATCGACATATTAGTATACCTGAAAATTTTCCAATTATGTTACACTCTACTAAGAAGTATTACTCTAATAATAATTAGGAAAGTTTTTAAGTATACTGGTACACCAGTATATCTATAATCTGTAACCGTTGATTTTGATTTATATATATTTTTTATTTTTTTTAATTAAGATCAACGGTTACAGATTATAGGTATACCGATACTCCGGTATACTTGAAAGTTTTCCTAATTTATATCATATAGTGATCATTTAGCATTTTTTTAAAAAAATTCCATTTCATGATACGCACCATATATATATGTCAGAAATTTTTATTAGTAAACTAAATTTTATATATAATTAATTCATGTATTTTAATTTAGAACATGCATGGGACATTATTAAACTTATAAATTATAATCATAACAATTATTCTATACAAGTTTAAGTTTTTTTAAAGTATATTAGGAATCGAATATCTTTATTTTTGTCAATTTTTTAATGTGTAAAATATCTGTTAAAAAAATAATGTGTAATTTTAAAGTCCTTAATTTATTGGGAAAATGTTTAGATTGCAGGAGGCATAAAAGAATTATTGTTTGTAATGCGAAGACGTGAGAGGTAGAAAGCCGTAAGCAGTAAGAATTGTGATTAAGATTATGTCAAAAAAAAAAAAGAATTGTGATTAAGATTAAGAAAATAGAAATGAAGGGTGGGAAGGGGGTAATGTACATGATAGAGGAAAGAGAATAGATAACACGGTAAGAGTAAGATTTAAGAGTAAGAGGCCGTCTTATTTCACAATCCGATCCTGCGGGTAAATCGGCCCGCGAGTAGCAAGGACAGTTGCACCCCATTTCCTGGAAGCCTGCCTAGTCACTCACTCACTCGCTCACTCACTCTCAAATTCAACCCAAATGCACTCCAAATAAATCCCAAACCCAAATGCACCCTCCCCCTCACACCATCTCACTTTCTCACCACACCACAGACCACACCACCCTCCCCATTAAAAAAACACGACACACACAATTCAGATTTCAGACACATACTCTCTCTCTCTTTCTTTCTCTCTCTCTCTATCTTCACAATCACCACACAAACCAAAACACCATTGCCAATCCAATCCTCACACTCACACTGCAGCCTTCTCCCCTTCACCCACCTCCGTAACAAAGAAAGAAAGAGAGAGTGAGTAACAATTCAATTAACAAACAGATACAATAAATACAGAATTTGTCGTGTACCTGTTTGCTGAATGGGCAGAGAATGAACCTCTGGACAGACGACAACTCCTCCGTTATGGAGGCCTTCATGACCTCCTCCGACCTTTCTTCCCTCTGGCCTCCGCCACCTCCTCCGCCTCAATCCGCCGTATTCAATCAGGACACCCTCCAGCAACGCCTCCAGGCTCTCATCGAAGGCGCTAGGGAGAGCTGGACCTATGCTATTTTCTGGCAGTCTTCCTATGACTACCCCTCCTCCTCCTCCACCGCCGTCCTCGGCTGGGGCGACGGTTATTACAAAGGCGATGAAGACAAGGGAAAGGCCAAATCCACCAAAACCACTACCCCCGCTGAGCAGGATCACCGTAAAAAGGTCCTCCGCGAGCTCAATTCCCTGATCTCTGGCTCCGCCGCCGCCCCCTCCGACGACGTTGAAGAGGAAGTCACCGACACCGAGTGGTTCTTCCTCGTCTCCATGACGCAGTCCTTTGTAAGCGGAACCGGCCTCCCCGGCCAGGCTTTTTACCACTCCAGCCCGGTCTGGCTCACAGGCCCGGACAGACTTGCCGGTTCGTCGTGCGAGCGGGCCAGACAGGGCCAGGTCTTCGGGCTCCAAACCCTGGTTTGCATACCTTCCTCAAACGGCGTGGTTGAGCTGGGCTCTACGGAGATGATCTTCCAAAACCCCGATCTGATGAACAAGGTTAGGGTTCTCTTCAATTTCAATAGCAACAGCATCGACGTGGGCTCATCCTGGCCGTTAACCGGCAGCACAACCACCACAGCCGCCGATCAAGGTGAGAACGATCCTTCTTCGTTATGGCTTAACGACTCTGAAATTAGGGATTCTGTTACCACCGTTACTACCGTTACAACCACCACTCCTGCCTCCGTTATTTCCGTTAACCCTGCTTCCAGTGCCTTGGCGGAAACCCCAAGCTCCGTTCACTTGCCCAATAATAACAACAACACGGCTGCTTCTCACGCTGGTGGCGCGTCTCAATCACAGAACCGAAGCTTCTTCTCCAGGGAGTTGAACTTTTCGGAGTTTGGATTTGACGGTAACGCTGTCAAAACCGGGAACGGCCAGCATCATTCGCTCAAGCCGGAATCCGGTGAGATTCTGAGCTTCGGCGAAAGCAAGAGAAGCTCCTACAGCGGAGGCGGAGGCGGAGGCGCCGGAAACGGGAACTTCTTCTCTGGCCAATCGCAGTTCGTTGCTGCAGCGGAGGATAACAACGGGAAAAAGAGGAAGTCGCCGAATTCGAGAGGAAGCAACAACGACGATGGCATGCTCTCCTTCACATCCGGCGTGATTCTTCCGCCGTCGAACATGAAATCCAGCGGCGGAGGCGGCGATTCCGACCACTCAGACCTGGAGGCCTCGGTGGTGAAGGAGAATGAAAGCAGCAGAGTGGTGGAGCCGGAGAAGCGGCCAAGAAAAAGAGGGCGTAAGCCGGCGAATGGCAGAGAGGAACCTTTGAACCACGTGGAAGCAGAGAGGCAGAGAAGGGAGAAGCTCAACCAGCGATTCTACGCCCTCCGTGCCGTAGTTCCAAACGTTTCAAAGATGGACAAAGCTTCACTCCTTGGGGACGCCATTTCCTACATCACAGAGCTCAAGACAAAGCTTCAAACCCTCGAAACAGACAAAGATGGATTAGAGAAGCAGCTTGATTCAGTGAAGAAGGATATTGATAAGGCCAAAAAGGAAGCTACTTCAGCTCCTCCTCCTCTTCCAGACAAGGAACTAAGGATATCCTCCAACTGTGGTGGGAAGCTTATTGATTTGGATATAGACGTGAAGATAATTGGGTGGGATGCAATGATAAGAATCCAATGCAGCAAGAAGAACCACCCTGCGGCGAGATTGATGGCGGCGCTGATGGAGCTAGACTTGGACGTCCACCACGCCAGCGTGTCTGTGGTAAATGATTTGATGATACAGCAAGCGACGGTGAAGATGGGAAGCCGGTTCTACACGCAGGAGCAGCTCCGGTTGGCACTAACATCCAAAGTTGGTGGTGATGTACGGTAGATTTTGTCCACAAAATGTGTGTGATGTCAATCACTTGCTCCTGGTGTTTCTGGTGGTGGGCTCTGGGATGTTTTAAGGCCTTCCCGGTAGCAAGCTCTGTATGATATAAGTTATACTTCTTTTGTAACTCTTTTGGGGTTTCTTCTTTAGTAGCTTAGTATCTGAGTTTTGAGGTAGTTTGATTTGGGAAGCTGGATGTATCACTAGAACTAGCTAGCTAGTATAGCTAGGGACGAGGACATTTTTTTTTAAAATTTAAATTTAATCAAATCTGTGGGCAACATAGGTGTAGCGTTGATGAAGTAATTAGTTAAGAAATAGAGGGTATTTTTGTGTTCATATATTGTCTATCTAGATTACATAATGTATATATGTTTTTAATAAATGTGAACCTCATAAAATCTCTGAGTAGTATTGTGCTTTTGTTACTATTATTGTTCTTCTTCAGCTTGCTTAGCAGTTCAGTGATTCATTGCCGGTTTCAGTGTGCGCTATGCAACCTTTTTGAACTCTATTATGATGACTCAACCAATCAGCATCACATAAAAGCTTCTGCAGGTGTTTTTGTTTCGTTTTGGCTCCTTTGAACTACAAGAGAAAATTTTGGTCTTTTGTGTGGAGTTTATCTCGATGTTGGGAAATGGGAACCTTATTCTGCTTCCTCCTTGAGTTGATGGCTTTTTTTTCAGCCATGTGAAAAATGCATATGTCAGCAGAAAATCTGTATAATAGCATTGGCCGGTAGCACTTTGCCTCGGCAAGGTTCATTTATGTCAAAGTCAAATTAGACCATTTGTTAATGTCCTGTTTAACTGTTATAAACTTTGATTGATCTAGAGTAAACGCTTGAACCAACACATACTAACTTTATTCTATGCACCTTGCACCAGATAAAGGCAACTTCCTGTTTAGGCACTGTTCTAATTCTGACAATGAATAATGTGTAGCGTCATGCATGTTATTGTTAGGACTTAGGATTAAGAGTGAAAAAGGGTGTTCTTTGGAATCACAACTTTAGTCCAAAGTTGGCATGGCGTGCAAATGGAAGCTGGCATTTTCACCGTTAGAAAGGACCTCCAAAAGGGTGTTTCTTTCTCTTTTAGCTTAGGGTGAAAATATGACGTTGAATTAGAAGCTGTCTTTCATGGGTTTCCTTTCTGTTTCTGTAATTTTATATCGTCATAAATGTTTTACCATTTGATGCACTTCCAATCCTATCTGTTTCTGTTACTGACTTACTGTAATTGCTAAGTGTTAACAGCATTTTAAATTGTCATAAATATCTTAGCCTTTGTTACCATTTTAGCAAGAGTAAATAAATTAGGAGAAAAAATTAAATACATTTATTGTATGGATTTGGTTCTTATACCATTCAGTAGTTTCTACTTTTGACTGATATTGTAAATGGTTTTAAACTTTAAAGAGCTTTTCCTTGTAAATGATGTGAGTTTCCA
>JASCZI010272482.1:21214-32668 GCA_036250425.1 Stylosanthes scabra | reverse complement strand
TAATTCTTAATGTCTCTTCTGCCCAATCCCTCCTCCTTCTTTTTCTTCTTCTCTTCATTCTTGTATTCATCTTCTTCTTCTTCCTCCTCCAAAGCAATTTCAATACGTGGAAAAGTGCTGCTACCTTCACAATCTTTCACATCCCACATAGCACAACTACCATTGTCATTGACCAAGAAACTATCAAATTCATATCCAAGCAGTGATTGCACAATTGACTCCTCAAGTAAATGATGAAATGATTGATGATCTTCCACATGAACAGGTTCCATTACACCTTCAAGATAATTGGTTTCAACATTGCTCTTATCTTAAACTGATCCATTGCTATCATTATCAGGTGATGCTCTTGTAGCTGTGACATCAAGCACAGATGCTGGGGATTGTTGAGACAACACTTGATTGCCACGATTTGAAGGGTTGAAGCAACAATAAGGGCACCTTGTGTTCCAGGCATTATCCTCTCAAATTTCTGCCATATTTGTTTACAAATTAAGTAAGCAAGTATAATAATGAGATAACAAAAACAGAACAAAAAAAAAAAGAAAAAGAAAGAAAACTTATAACCTCTTGAGGATTGTATTTAGCAGCCAAAATGATTGAAATGGTGGTTAGAACAAAAGTGTAGGATCCACCAAGTAATCAAAACAGGTGTGCCAAGCATCACCAGGTAATGTTGGAAATCAAGTAGGATTGTCTCAGTTTCATTCACATCAGAATTTCACAACTCAATTATCATATTCATTACCAATACATAATGATTTTTCAATGTATTACTTTATCTCAAACAAAATGAAATGGTTTAAACTTACTCCATGGCGGAGGACTTGTGATGCAGTAAGAAACATGTGGCAACTGATCTTTAATAGGATGTGCCTGCTCAAAAAAAATGTTATGCATGCAACAATGTGAAATGGACCATGTTGTTCATAGTCATTGCTCAAAAAACTGTCATCTTCTTGGCTTGAATAATTTGTTGCATCTGAATCACTATAAATTATTCTAATTCTCTTCATAATGTTCAAGTTTCCTTCTTTTCCTCTCTTGCATTTCTTTAAAAGAAAAATAGTTGTAAAGCACTTATTCCATATATAGTTTTCAAGGAAAGCATCAAAAGACTAGAAACATTCAAAATTTCAAACCAAATACCTGTCTCAGAAGTTGACAAAACATATTAAAAAAATTAAAACTTTCTCAAGAGAAATGTGAACTGAATATGAAACCTCTAAGACCCATGTCATGAATTTCACCACAGAACCATAAATTATTATTTCAAAATAAATTCAGACACTAAAATGCAATGCAGATATGAAGATGAAGAGGCTACTTATCATCTAATCTAAGCATAATGAGAGAGTTTGGACTGTGCTGTTTGCGACTCTGATGAAGTGATCAGAGTTGCATGCAATTGCAAAGGGTGAAGAAGGAACAAAATACATGAAAGGAAGCAAACAGAAGGGACAGAAAAAGAAAAAGCCAGACACTAGTAATTCATAGGTGGTAACCACATTAAAAAAAAAAAGATAAAAAAGTAGTTTGTTCTTAGGATGAAAACAAAGCAACCAAACCCCAAAAATGAGGCAAACCCTAGCAGTAACCACATTCAAAAAACAAAAAAAAAAAACTAAAACTAAAACATAGCAATAAACATGAATGATCAGTAACAATGTGGTTCATGCATTTCAATATTACTGATTAAAAAAAAAAAAACCTTTTCGAAGCTTATACCTGGCGACGCTAACACAGTAACCGTGACGACTGATAAAGGACGATGATGAAGCAGCAGTAAAGCCTTGATCGATGACACTACATCCTTCTTGTTTTTCGATGCTCCCTCAAGCTCTTCCAGCCATGGACGGAGTTTGACTTCCTTTGGAGAAGAAGATGAAGAAGTTTGAGTGAGATGAAAACCTGAATGAGGTGTTGAGGAGGCCCAAAACGACGTAGTACTCACTAATCCAAGGTGACAGTAACGGTACACGTCACTAACGCAATTTTCCTAATTTTAACAGAAGGACTAATGTGGTGCATTTTTTACAAATTCGGGGACCTATTTAATGCAATCAGTATCTCAGGGACTATTTTAGTGCAACCCTCCAATATTGGGGACCAAAATGGAGCTTAACTCAGTGTGGTTATGTGGGGTGGCTATGCTATTGTTTTTTCTCATTATGGTTAGCGTTAGCAATATAACCCTTTGTCTTTTGGGTTTAAGCCCAAGAAAAAAGTTTATTAACAAATGCTGAACAATACTTTTACTCCACATCGTCTACCATTAGTTGTCCTTATCTAATAGTCTCGAGCTTTCTGCTTATTTTTCTTCTTTTTTTTTTATGAGTAATGCTAGGTAACCAATAAAAATTCAGCCAACATTAGCCAACAACTTGAATTAGATGTTCTATTTTTTTAGGTTTTGGATGTTCTGTTTCTAGGTTTCGGATGTTCTGTTTCTAAAATTAGTTGATAGTTATTTTAAGTTTGTGATGTTTTATAACTTAGATAGTAAATGTTCTATAAATAGTGATTATAGAAGTTCTATTTTTTGTTGGTTTATTTATTGGTTTAAAAATTATTGGTTACCTATACTTTTCCTTTTTTTTTATTTATTTTGGGCGTTAGTTTTTTTCTGATTTTTTTTTTTATGCAAATAGTTGGTAGTGTTAAGTGAACTCAGTGGGTTTTGTTTGGGCTTTGAACATTAGCTAGGTACTTTTTCCATTTTTTTATACTTGTTGTTTTCTTGTTCTCAGTTGGGCCTGTCCAACCAAAATCCATGTCCAAATACAAGTATGGTTTTCCTTTTTTCTTTTTTTTAATATTTTTATATAATAAATTATGTTATATATTATTTTATTATAAAATGATTATTTCAATTGAATCTGAAAAACCATGAACCAGCTTAAACAATTTAATGACCTGTTCGATTTTCAGAATTTTAATTTTTAGCTTATTGAACTAAATATTTAATCTTTAGCTTATTAAGTTTTGAGAATAACGTGAAAAGTTAAAAAAAAAAAAAAAATCTTAAAATCGAATCCATGCACATATAATTAAATGGCAAAGAACTTAAGCCTTCTCCTTAACTTCTTGGGCAAACCAGCTACATGTTTATATATTGTAAAATTTAATTTATTACATTATAATCCATTCTTTTTCTCTGGTTATAAATCGCGCTAATAAAATAGAAAGCGAAATTAAAAGAGGAAACATGTTAGTATATAGTATGTGGGTTGTTCATGCAAGTAGATGCATATCTTTGTTATTATTGGGGGCGTTATTTTCATGCAATGAACGTGGTAACTAGTACTCCCTCTGGGAAAGGATATGATCACACATGCAATTCATGACCCAGCATTAACTCCATTCTACAAAGTAGGTAATGTAATACTTTATGTTTTGGATTTTTCGAAAACAAAATGAACTTAGTAATATACTAAAGAGTAAAATCTAAAACAAATAATAGGTTCCAAATTAGAACTTTTGGTATTAATAAATTTTTATTATCTATAAACTTTTGCAAAATATTTTTGTTAAGAGTAATGGTAGATGGACACTTATTTTGTCCAACAAAGTCTAATCAATTCATTAACTTCTATAAAAAAATTTAATATCAAATAACATAAATAATAGCACATAAATAGTTTTTTATTTCACATTAATATAATATGTTATTTATAATAGAAATAAATGACTTAATTAAAATTGATTGAGAAAATAAATAGACATCTAGAATTATTCTTTTCCTAATTAGATGGGTGCCTTCATATTTTAAATAAGACTAATGGTGTGTTTGGTAAAGCTTTTCTTTTTTGAAAGTAACTTATGAAAGTTGTCTTTTAAAATATAGCTTTCTAAAAGTCGTAGCATGTGTGTTTGGTAAAATCTAATAAAAATAGTCTTTTAATAAGCACATGTAACAATAATTGTGTTTGATAAAATGACTTTAAAAATTTAAAATGACCATAACAGATATAAATATAATAATAAATGTTGATATTTATTAATAAATAGGGTTATATTGGACTTTTTAATTTTTATAAGCACAAGTCATTTTTGAAAAGCTCTCTTTCAAGTGCTTTCAAAAGTATCCCTATCTTTTAAAAGCTGCAAGCACAAACACATTGTCTTTTTTATTTACAAAACACAAAATAAGATACTTACTCCTTCGAAAAATTTTACAAAATCCACCCTAATTTGTCTTATAATTAAGCTTGTTATAGATTTATATATTGTCCAAAATACATATTAGAACTTAAAAGTTTGGATAAAAATAGTGGAGGGATCAAACTGTAAGACAAAAATAATTTTCGAATAAAAATTTGTTATGAAATAAAGTGTCCAAATTTAATTTTTTTTTTAACCAATTTTAAGTATTTACTCTCTAAAAATTGAAAAAAATAAGTCAAACTCTAGCCATTAACTAATTCAATTACGACTCAAAGGAATTTTTTTTTTAGTCAATACTAAAATTAATTTCTAAAAGATAACATGCTTTATAAATAAAAAAAATTAGTGGCGCGGCTCACAATTTAAAATTTGGCCGAACAAGTCAATTCGTGAATGGCAATTTGATTACCTTGATCTTGGCTGTTCCTCACTTAAAAGAGATATTTAGAATTTTAACAATTTTATTTACACATCAAAATTAATTATTAATATTTACATAAGGTGATGAATTTTAAATTTAAAAGCTTTTTTTATAGGAAAAAGGTCATATATACTACCTTTCGTTGACAATATTTAAAAATTAATAACTACCTAATATTTTTTTCAATCCCACTATTCCATATCTTTTTACTAAATATTAAATTAACATTTTTTAAAAATAAAGTAATTGCTTATTTGTTAATTACATTTGATTTATTTCGAGTACTAAAATATATAATTAATTAATAATAATAGTATTTTTATACGGATATAAAATGAGTGTTTATTAAAAGGGTGTGTGAATAACATTATTCTAATTTTTTCTATTCAAATAAATCAAAGCAATTCTTTAATTCTAAAACAAGAAAGAGAAATGTGCATGGCTAATTAGCGCGCAATGCTTACGAAATGGATTTGGCCACCATTTCAGCTGCGGTTGACACACGCGAAATGGGCATTTTGCAATTTGCACCAAGTATCAGCCAGATGGGATCAGTTCAAATCAAAGAAAAGAAGTTGAGATGAACAGTGCAACTTTGTTATCATTTCTTTTGAGAGTCGATGCTAATATATGGAAAAGAAAAAAAAAAAAAAAAAGGAGGAGTGGAACAAGTCAAGAACCAAACAAAATTGAAAGAGGATGAACTTGCAGCACATACAAGAGAGAGTGAGTCATAGAGGCGGCATATGTTCACAGAGACAGAGTTAGGCTGCGTTTGTTTATAAATACATAATAGAATAAGAGACTGAGAGAGACACTAAAATTTAGTACTTTTTGTGTTTGGTAATAATATACATGATATATAAGGACAATATTAAAATTTAATCTAAAAAATATTTTTATCATTTTAAAAAGGATAATAATAAAATAATATAAAAAATTTATGAGTTAAAAGCAAAAAAAATTATTAAAAATTTTATATTCACCCTTTTAAATTTTGTATTCATCCGTATTCTTCGTTTGAAAGTGAATACGGAAACAATGAAAATTGTACCAAAAACAATGTGTCTAATGTTTATGTTTCTGTCACTAAACAAATTTGTGTCTATCAGTATCCATTTATAGTTAGCTTTTTTTGTATTAGATAGATTTTTAAATGGCAAAAGATTAATATTAATGATAAAATTAATATAAATTGAAAATTTTAAAGATAAAATTAAAATCAATCATGCTAGATAGCTAATAAATTTTTAGCTAATAGTAACTAATAAGAGGTAAAAGCCCAATAAAATAAGAAAAGCTCAATCCATAAAAAATAAAACCCAAATAAATAATAGTATTTTAGGTTTGTTGGTTAATATTAATTACCAAAATGTTGGTTACCTAAACTTTCTCAATTAAAATTAATTAAATATTAAAAATAATTTATTTTTAATAATTTCTATATATAAATTATAATTTATTTATATATAATTATAAATTATGCATTTCATGTTATTTGAACTAATTTGTAAGCTTTTAGAAAGGAAGGTAAAATTTTATAAAAAATAAATCTAGGTTTACATGCATATCAAGTAAAAAAATAATAAAGTTTAATATAAAAGTTTTGAATTCAGAAATAATCTATCTCTTATATATTATCTATCTATTATCTATTATATCTATTATATAATATTAAAATTAGGTTTATGTAATTAATGATGAAGTGCTAATATTACATGCTCCTTTTCTGATTTATTTTCTTAAATAATTAAATCAAATCAATTAACTAATTAACATAAATATTATCAAATCAATTAATCAAATCAATTAATAAGTTAATATCAAATTTTACAACTTATTGAAAAAGATTAGGAAGCCAATACATTATGACCTATAGAAAGCCAACACATAATTACGGATGATAACTCATATAAATTTTGGATGATAACTTAATCTTGAATATATGAGTTATGGAAGATAACTCATAAATTTTGAATGATAACTTAATTATTGGCTCCCTAATGACTCCCTAACATTGGTTTCGTAGCATTACTCTTTTTTATTATAATAATATTATATTTCAATTTAAACTATTAACATCATTTTAATATTTACATCATTAATATTATTATTAATGTCAATTTAAAATGATGTATTTTGTTTTGTTTTTTTAAAACTATTTATATACTTTTTATGGAAATATGCTAATAATACTATGTCATGTACTGATTTAATTTAAAGCACGTAATTAAGGTTGTCGATCAAATGGGTTAGTCCGACCTATTTATTTTTTGTCTGCCGTTTAAATCCGCTTTATTCAAGGATACAATTTTTTAATCTAGATCGTTCATAGCCAACCTAACGAGTTAAATGGGTTAGCTTGTTCTTTATTTATTTTCTAAAAAGTTAAACTTTAATTTTGAACTCTAAAAATAAAATTTTAACAAAATGACATTTTAAAAAAAAGTATGATTAAATTTTAGATTTCACAATGTTAATTCTTTTGGAAAGGATTTTAAAAAAATTAAATGGATAAGAAAATTTAGCCTGCAAAATGTCCTATTTAATCGGACATTTTTTCTAGATTAAATGGACTCATTCGTTTAGCCCGCGTTTTTAACGGGCCTTTTCTTACTGGGAAAAGCATACTTGTTAATGACTGTAGGGGTTGACTTGACAGGTTCGACCCATTTTGACGGTCCTATACATAATCCATTTATGCATCTTTTGATAATCAATTCATTTGATTCTTTAATCAATTTATCGTTTGAGAACTCGCTAAATTTTCATGTAGGTGAATTTATTAAGAATTATGTTATTTTAACATATTGAAAATTATTTTATTTTATTTTTATTTAACATTTGTGTATATTTAATATGTATGTTAGATTATGTTAAACATATTTGAATTGTATAATAGTATAATTAATTTTGTTGAATTATATTGGAATGTGTTATATTTTTTATTTTTGAAACGTAATATATGTGGATATCATCGAATATCCATTTTTTTTACGGAATAATTAAAAGCATCGATGTAAGTTTAAGTACGTGGGTTGGTCTGTTTAAGCCCACTTTATTTACAGCCCAAAATTTTTCAGTACGATCGCTTTATGGCCAGCTAACGGATTAAAATGGTTGACCCATTTAATTAATTATTTATTTATTTTAAAAAAATTTAAAAATTCAATTTTTAACTCAAAAAATAAAAATTTGACAAACGATTCCATTTTCTTTGAAAAAGGGCTTGGGAAAAAACCTCTTAGTGGGTAAATTAAGTATTTAGGTCGAAATTAAAAATATAGAAAATATTTTTTATTTTTTTAAAAAAATTCAAAATAAACAGGTTAGCATAATTAGTCATTTTCACCGGTTAATTAAAATCAGCCCATTTAATGGATAGAGATGACAATTTGGTATACCCATGCGACCCAACCTGCATTGTTCTGAATGGAGGTGGTTTTTTTTTTTTTTCTGAGGGCTGAATGGGTATGGCTGAGTTTGGATGATACCTATTTATTAATTCTATTTGGGTATGGATAATGGCTAACCAGCCTTATTACCTATTCTATCATGCCTCATATGTTAATTAATAAATATAATTTAATTTAATTTTTTATAATTTTATGTATAATTTTATAATTATTTTAATAATTAAATAAGTTTTAGATGATATAACTAATTTTCTTCATTTCTGAATCATAAATAATTATGTTTATAATATTATTTATTATTTTATTTTAATTAGTTTATTTTCATATATATACCTGTGTGTTTGGGTATGGAGCAAGTATAGATTTTTTTTTAAATAATTAAAATAAATATAATATATACATAAATAAGTACGGCTGAGGGAATTGATCATATTAGGTCCACCTTACATATTCCGGGACTGACAAGCCCGGAACTTGTTCAGTTCCATTTCCGGGGCTGCCATGCCCGGAATTGGGCCAAATGAAATTTTTAACCAATTCCGGGACTGCCAAGCCCGGAATTGGTTCAAGGTGATTCTGGGTCTGCAGAACCCGGAATAGGATCCGAAAATTCTATATAAGGCAGCATTGTGTTGTTGTGCTACCCACACCACCCATTATCCCTTCTTTCCTTCACTCATATTTTAGTTCCGAAATCATGAATCTCAGTGATTTCGTGGTTGTAACTCTGTATCCGAACGGAGAGATGGGTCGTGATTCCGGTGGGATTTGGTTTCGGTCTGCAACGCCAATGGTGTTCCAAATGCAGCCCGTTAACACGTTGGAAGAGTTGAAGGCTGTTATATTGCGCAACATGGGAGTTGCTGGTCGTACGATGTTAGTGAGGCGGGTTGCCTACCGGCTTCTTAACATTTTCCCTCCGAATCAATTCAAGTTCAAGATTTTTTGGGTTGATGGCGATGAGCATGTGCGTGGGATGTTTGATCTGCACTGCAGGTACGGTACTCGAGAAGTGATAGAGCTGCTGACCGAGATGCAGACCATGGGCGTTGATGTTGGAGGTTCAGCGAGATCAGTCGGAGGGGATGCTGCTGTGATACCTTGTTCCCCTATTCACTTTACTGGCCCGGAGGTACGTATGCAATCTGAATTGAATGATGGCGAGGATTCCGATGAGGAATATGTTGGTGATACGGAGGAGAGCAGCGAAAGCTCGGATGGTACAGAGTTTGTGTCGGAGTCTCAATGCAGGTGGGATTTCTTGCTCCCAGCACCCGCCCCGATTCCTGATCTGTCATCTGTGAGTAGTCATTTCCAAACGTTATACTTGGATGAGATGGCGGAGCAGCCTAGGGAAGGATTTGGCGGGGGCGGAGAAGATTATCATGTTGATGGTGGACAAGAGTTCAGGGTGGGGCATTGCTTCTGCACCAGAGAGGCTGTGCAGATGGCTGTGAAGAATTATAATATAAGGAGGGCGTCTGAGTACAAGGTGATGGAGTCAGATCCGTACAAGTACGTTTGCCGATGCAAGCAATATGTTGCAGGATGCCCATGGTCCATTCGTGTGTCCTTATGGACGAATCTTGGATACTGGTATGTAGTAGAACAATACGTATAATAACTGTGTTAAGCTGTATTTGTATCTGTTTCATAAAAGCAAGTAACATGATGGGGTGATTTGCACTGAACAGGGAGGTGCGGAGGTTCGGTGGACCTCACGACTGTTTGGCACCGTCCATGTCCTCTGATCATGCGCAGCTTGATGGTAGATTGATTTGCAATGTGATCTTGCCCATCATAAAGTCCAACCCGTCAGTGCGCATATCAGTCCTGCAAGCCGTCGTGCAACAAAGTTACTCCTTTACGCCGTCGTACCGGAAGGTTTGGCTGGCAAAGCAAAAGGCGATTGGGAAGCTATACGGGGACTGGGAAGAATCGTATGCCATCCTGCCTAGGCTCATGTCTGCACTACAGGAGTTCTGTCCGGGCACGGTTATGGATTTGAAGGTTGGTCCGTACTACCAAGGCGATTCGCTGGAGGTGGAGAGTTGTCAGTTTGACAAGGTGTTCTGGACTTTCCGACCGTGTATTGAGGGTGTTAAACATTGCAAGCCGTTTGTGTCTGTGGATGGCACTCATTTGTATGGAAGATATGGGGGAGTGCTTCTGATGGCTGTTGTTCAGGATGGAAACAACAACATATTCCCGACAGCATTTGCAATCGTTGAGTCCGAATCTACCGACTCCTGGTCGTTCTTCCTGAAGAATCTGCGGACGCATGTGATCAAGAAAGAAGGTGTTCTCCTGGTATCTGATAGATCGCCAACGATCCGGGCCACACTGCAGGTAGAAGATAGTGGGTGGCACCCCCCAACTGCATACCACGCACTATGCGTGCGTCATCTAGCGAGCAACTTCATGAGTAGATTCAATTCCAAAGAAGGGAAGAGGTTGGTGATTAACGCTGCTTATGCATCGACGGAGCTTGAGTTCAATGATTACATGTCGGGGTTAGAGAAGCTGTGGCCTGAGATGAAGGCTTGGTTGACCTAATTCAACAACAGTTTGTGGCTACAGCATTGCGATGATGGGCGTCGGTGGGGACACATGACGACAAACCTTTCGGAGTGCATCAACGCCGTTCTGAAAGATACTAGATTCCTTCCCATTTCGGCAATTGTGTGGGCCACCTACGAGCGATTGCAGCAACTCTGGATTAGGAAGGGACAAGAAGCGCATGCACAGGTTATGGCGGGGAATAACTGGAGTCAGTTCCTGCTTTCGGAGATTGAGAAGAGCAAGGGTGAGTTGTCGAAGATGCGAGTGCTCAGCTGTGATCGTAGAGCCGCCATGTTTGTTGTGGAGGAGGTTTTACCAATTCGATACTCCAGGCAGAGTCAATACCGAGTGTACTTGCGGCATAGGTCCTGCGACTGCGGCAAATTTCAGCAGCTCCATTTTCCATGCAGGCATGCCGTAGCTGCATGTGCCGCCGTTGGGATTGAGTGGGGTGCTTATGTTGATCCCGTGTATGGAATGGAATCCGTGTTCAGTGTTTACGGAGCAGACTTCCCACCTATCCCAGACCAGCGGATGTGGCCTGTTTGGCATGGATCAACAATCAAGCCGAACCCGGCCATGCGTCGCAAGCGACCGGGGCGTCCCGTGTCTACCAGAATAAGGAATGAGATGGATTTGGTTGAGCGCTAGGAGAAGAGGTGTGGACTTTGCAGACATGTGGGTCATACTCGTGGTGGGTGCCTGAATGCTCCACACCCTGAGGCTGATTAGTTTACCATTTCATTTGACCATGTTCTATTTGTATTTGGTTAGTCCGAGTCCTGTTTCTTTAAGACGTTGTCTGTTTGTTCTATTTGTATTTGGTTAGTCCGAGTCGTGTTTCTTTAAGACGTTGTCTGTTTGTTCTATTTGTATTTGGTTAGTCCA
>JASCZI010272481.1:12134-33478 GCA_036250425.1 Stylosanthes scabra | reverse complement strand
AGATATATATATATATATATATATATATATATATATATATATATATATATATATATATATATATATATTTTGATAGAATCATGCTTTCTTTTTGCTCCTCTCTCTTCTACTTCAAACCCGTCACCCCATCTCTCAGTTCCAAATCAAACACCACCACACTCACACTCTCTTCCCCAAACTCCCTCCATTCCCTTCCCTCTTTCTTTCTCTCGCTGCAAAGCACTATCGCGTTCTCACTCACGTGGATCAAACTTTCGACTAGACTTAGTAAGAGGAAGATAACATTCTTACCTTGGAACAAGATGGTGAAGCTTCTCACTACCGCCGCTTCTTCTTCTTCTTTTTTCTTTTTTCGCATCGTGCCGCTCGCTACTGTCGTTGCTACTTCTTCTTCTTCTTCTTGGTCGCTTCCTTGTTGTTTTTGTTGTGTTGGTAAGGGCTGCCTTATTATTGTCGTGGTGGTGTTGTTGTTGCGGTTGTGGTAGTGGTGGTGGTGAGGTGGTTGTTATTGTTGTGGTGGTGGTGTGTTGGTAGTGCTGCTGTTGGTAATGATGGTGGTAACGAGGAGGTTACGGATGATAAGTTATGTTTTATTGAACAATTCTATTTGTACACCAAAATCAGCCACCAAATTAGCTACTAATGTATAATACACATTAGAATACAGAATACACACTAAAAATAAGTTAAACTATACATGTATTTTGTATTTTAATGCGTATTATATACCGGTGGGTGATTTTAGTGGCTGATTTTGGTGTACACGTAGAATAACTCTATTTTATTTGGATGATAATTTTATATAGTTTCATATGATAATTGTGTTTAGTTTCGGATGATAAATATCTTTGATTTCGAATGATAGTTTATAATTGGATTTATTGATTCTCTAACTTCTCCCTAATATTAGTTTTTTTCTATAAAATAAGAGTTTGTTTAGGTGTCATGGTTAAAAAAAATTTTTTCTTTATAAAAAAAATAATTTTTTTTAATGTTTTTGTGTATTTGGCAAATTTTTAGTAGTAAAAGTAAAAGCACTAGTAAAATAAAAAAAAGATATTTTTCCAGAAGATACAATTTATATTTTTTTTAAAAGATCTTTTTTACTCGGAAAAAATGTTTTTAACATAATAAATAAACAAAAAGTAATTCTATATTGTTGTACCCAAACATAATTGACAAATAAAAAGATATTATTACATGGGATATCAAAATATAAAATTACTTCTACTTTTGCAAAATATCCTTAAAAGAAAGATAGCTCCAGAAAAAATCTTTTACGAGAAACTCGCCAAAACAAGTTCTAAATATATAACAATACACAACAGAAGAAGAATTATTACTAGAGATATAATTATTTTAAGAATAGTGCTATATAATCAACGATTGAGAGTCATTATGGAGTCATTTAGGAGTCAATAATTAAGTTATCATCCAAAATTTATATGAGTTATCATTCATAACTCATATATCAAAGATTAGGTTATCATCCAAAATTTATATGAGTTATCATCACTATGTGTTAGCTCTCTATTGATCATCGTGTATTGATTTCCTAGTTTTTTCATTATTTATATTTATATATTTTTTAACAGTAAACTTTTAAGAAAAATAATTTCATGACTAAGTAATTTTATTTGTGATGATTGATACAATTCCGCAGGTCATGGATAAAACTATAAAAGCAACATCCACTTTTCTTCTCTCTTCTTCCCTTCAGATTAACGTATATTTTGTTATCGGTCTTTTCTTCACTTTATATGGTCAAACATTGCTGCAAGATAATTGAGGTGTATCTTTGAAAGAGAGGGCAATAACCAAATTGGAGATATGGTTCTTTAAGCAAAGGCAACTTATTTGTCCTCTTCATTCATAAAGGCATAAGTACCGATCTTCAGTGGAAGGATTTTGTGTGTTTTTCTAATAATGTGTCTAGATATGAGTTGTTGAATCATCCCATTTTTTGTAGCTGTACGCACTTAATTATAATGATGATGGGAAATTTTCTTTATACCTTCTGAATTCATCGCAAACTCTCAACTTTTTTCATCCTTTTCTTATATAGTCGCCTACTACTACTTTTCATCCTAAATGCCGAAAAACAGAAACAAAACACACTGAATATTTTATCTCATAGTAGGATGCACGTACATGATATTCTTGGTACTATTCACTACTAGTTGATTACTAATATATATGATGGAAAATTGGAAACAAATGTAATCAATCAAGAAGAGGTGCAAACTGTGATCATTTAAGTGATATTACTAAAATGAAAAAAAATCTATAAGTCTTAATTTATTCTCCTATTTTTTAAATAAAAAGTTTTGAATTCATTATATTTTTCGTATTTATAAAACACAATATATGTATATTTGAATATTTATTTATTTAAATGTTAGAACAATAATTAAAAAAATAAATTACTTCATTTATAACATTTAATATTTATAGTTATACTAAATATTTTCTTTTATATTATAATGAGGAATGCTACGTGATTATTAATTTTGATTTATTTTAATCATAATTTAATCATTAATATTGAAAATTGTTGGTTAATATGTAATGTTAAACTATAAATTGAAGGCGTTAAGAGTTATTAATTAAAAGTGATGGTTAAAGTAAATTAAGATTGAAGGTCATCAATTCAATTAAGTCTAATTATATTAGGATTTTGTGCTCTGCTAGGGTTTTAATGTGTTCTGTTAGAATTTTGAGGAGAAATCCTTATTTTCTTTGTTCTTTTTGTGATCATTGATCGTTACAATTCCACTATCATGGCCGATTTGTTGCTAATATTGTGAAGAATACTAATCTTAATACGAAAGATTAAAAAACTGTCATAGTTTTAGATGCCGAGATCAGAAGACGAGCTAGTGTGGTTATTATGATTTTCTGAAAACTCTAGAACCATCCCAATCTTTGAATCTTTGAAGGCGTTCATGGTACCCCAGATTTGGTATTTTCTTTGGCTATCAGCTTGTTCCAAGAATACCACCAACATCATCCTCCTTAACGTTATGATGTTTTGATTGTACGGAGTTTCTATTTTTTTTTTTTTTGATTGTCCAAGTTGAATCCATTCTCTTATGTACAGTATTTATTTTATTACACTGAAATCATCCATTAATATATAATATATATTGAAATATAACATACATATGTAATTTAATTATTTTAGTGTATATTATATATTCAATAATTCTATTCGAATAAGTGGTTTTGGCCAACTAAGTCCAACAAAGTCATTTATTTTTATGCTAAACAAAAGACTATTTTAATATAAAATAGAATTTTATTTATGTGTAACTTTTTATACTATTTGATATATAAATAATATTATATTTAGCATAAAAATAATTCATTTGGATAAACTTAATTATTTAAAATTACTTATTAAATAACATTATTCATTTATATTTTAATATGTATTAATTGATTACTGAATTTAATAACTAATTTTAGCGTGAAAAAAAAAAAAATTGCAGAGTTAAGGGTGAGAATGAGATTCTAGAAAGCAGAAGCTACAAAGGAGTACGGATAAAGAGGATGGTAGATGTGGCTATGAGAGTGCCTGCACACTTGAAACTTTCAAAGTTGAAAAGGAAAATAGGCCAGCCAATAGCAAATTAGCAATAAGCAAATGGTGATAAGTAAATGAATTATGAATAAGAGTTAATGCGCATAAATGCACCTCTATCACCTACCCACCACCCTAACTCAAAAAGATCAATCACCATTCACAAATGTAACATATATAACATTTTTGTATATATTATTTTTTTATATATTTTTTCTTTCTAGCACTAGGAGGAGTTAAAATTTAAATTGATACCCGGAATTTGAATTACAAATTTTCAAGTTACTTAATTTGGTATTTAAAATTTTAATCCGTACTCACGTTGGCCCCTTGATGATTTTTCTTTAAGGGCGTGCTGACGTGACATGATGATGTGGATAGTTAGTGTCACGTGTCAAAAAATGATTCGATCACGTGGCACTGAGCAACAAAATGGCGGTGGATGACATATGGCATGTTAATGTAGACAACAGTGACATGTGTCACTACTATGTTATCAATGTATATAATTAAAAAAAGCCCCTGAAATTTTATTCACCACTTATTTTATCCCCTGAAATTAATGAACGCAAATTAAAGTAGCCCCTAAAATGATTTTTCTTATTTTTATTTCACAAATACAAAATTATTAATATTTTTGAAATATACTAAATTTCCATCCACTTTTATATAAGCAAATTTAATAAAAATTCTTATTACATAATACAAAAAATTAGTTTAATTTAATAAATCTATGATACGAAGAATTATTTTATAAAATCGATCACCACGTAACTTTATATATTAATTTAATAATTTTTATTGCTTATCCCAATTATAATAATATAACAATATATGCGATTTTTGAAGGAAAGTGTGCAAGAATTTGATTTTGATGATGAATTTGAATAAAAAAATTCAAAAGAAATGAATTTGAAGATTATTACAAATGATATGTTTGTAAAATAATAGAAAGAATAAACTTATTTTTTTATGTAGATAAAAAATTCTCTTTTTTTTTTGTTTTTTCTTTATTCAAATTTATTGTCAAAATCAAACCCTTACACACCCTCTTTGGTAAACCACATATATTCTTATATTATTATAGTTCGAATAAGCAATGAAAATTGTCAAATTAACCTATAAAGTTATGTGGTGATTGTTTTTATAAAATAATTCTTTGTATCATACACTTCTTAAATTAAACTAAAAAACAAATAGAAATTATTTTAGGGGCTACTTTGATTTGCGTTCATATCATGACCTAAAATGAGTCGCGAGTGAAATTTCAGGAACTTTTTTGAGTTATGTACATTAATAACATAATAGTAACACGTGGACAAATCATGTTGTGACACGTGGCACTGTTGTCCACGTCAACATGCCACCTGTCACCCACCGTCACTTTGTAACTCAGTGTCATGTGGCCGAACCATCTTTTGACACGCGGCACTGGCTGCCTACATCATCATGCCACGTCAGCATGTCGTTAACATAAATCTGTTCCGGGGCCAATGTGAGTCACTGATTGAAATTTTGAGGACCAAATTGAATAACTTGAAAATTCAAGAGTTAATTTAAATTGCAAGTCAAATTTCGAGAGCCAATTTAAATTTTAATACATATTAGGAGTGATACGTAAAAATTAAAAAGTGAACTACGATAATTAATAAAAAAATTTATTTTTCATACCATAAAAAATTGCATAAAAAAATTCAAACATCAAATTCGTTATATTACATACATAAAAAAATAACTTTTAAACCAATTACTAATATAATAAATATTAAAATACAAAATATATATATATTAAAAATAAGTAAAACATGTACCTATTAAAAAAGTTCGTTGCTTCCTGCTTACTAATGAATTATTGTAAAGATAAAGCAGAACTTGAAACTTGATATTTATCTAAACAAAGAAGTAAAATGGCCACTTAATCAGAACAAATTGACTTATTTATATGGCAAGTTACTCAATTAAATGGAATGGATGCCAATATTATCAGATTACACCAAAAGAAAAAAATGATCAAGTTACACAAAAAAGAAATTTTTATGGAATCCGTGGCACCCTACCATGGATTCTGCTTAAAATATATAAGGTTTAGGGTTCTATGGTATCCTACCATAGATCCTATTTAAAGTTGTGTTTTTATTTTTATTTTTTTGCATAGTTGTGAATTCCTTAATTAATTCGAAGTTAGGTTTTCGTTAGTTTTTTTTTTTAATAGTGCTGTTAATAATAAAAAATAACGGGTACATTAAAAAAACGCATAAATAACATAAAAAGTATCTGTAGGTACAAAAATATAATACATATATATGTCCATCAACAAAGAAAAAAAATAAGAAAATACAAATCTAAATATGGCCTCCAGTGCCGCAGCCTCTGCGACGTGGAATCCTACCGCCCATACCTCTTGCAGGTGGCTCATTGCAATGCTCTGCCGGTGCGGGTAACGCGGGTGGAGTCGGAATAGCTGCAGGCTCCATGAATGGCATCTCCATGAAGGATATGGCATGTGTTCTGAGGGGGAGTGCTACCAAGCGCCATAAAGGACTGTGTTGGAGCGGAAACAGGCTCATTCAGGTCCGAATGAACTTGAGAGCCATCAAACTGTGTGTGCCATCAAAGTCTGGCCTATAACCCTCACCTGGCAGCAATATCTGATCCATCATCTGCTGGAACCCTAGGCTAGAAAGTTCGTCCAAGAAGCCCTGGGACGGAGAGGTAATGGTCGGTGTGGCCACAGTCTGCCCTGTCTGAGGGGTAGAAGGGACCTCAGTCTACGTGCTCATCCTGGCATCATGTACATGATTGGTGCTCGGACCACCCTGACTCTGCTGTGCAGGTGGCCCGTCACCGCCTTCTCGGCGGCCTCTACCGCCTCCCCCCCTCTCCGCCGTCCACCGCCTTCTCCCATACGCCGAATGCGTTGAGGGCGAGCCGCATCCTCAACCATCATCTCATGCAACCACTGCTAATCCCTGGCCGTGGTCCTCGTGCCAACCATCATCTTCCTCGATAGTCGCCTGTTGTCCGGAACATTTGCAACCTGAGACCGCTGTGGGTGTAGAGGGGTCTATCTCTGTGTGACCTCGAGCGGTATCTCGTCCGGTGGCAACTGATGGAATGCGTCGGCCGGAACTAGGTACCTCTTCCTAGCGAGGTACCACTATCGCAGGAAGTCTGCTGAGGAACCGGGATCGTCTGACTGCGTAACCTCAAACACCTGGGCAAACCGGGTTGCCCATAAACCATGCCAGATATGATAGCACCACCTGAGGCCACTCGATGGACCCAAAGTATATAAGTGGGACGATCAAGGTCCAAAGGGCCCTGTGGTCCGAGTGCATGCAGTATGGAAGGGTGGACTACTACCTCGACCGCATCCACCCGATACGGCAAACAAAAGAACTGCAACATGAAAGACATTCATAAGGAAATTATGCAAAATTTAATGAAGCTAAAATCAACAAAAAACAGTATGCAACAAGTTCAAAATTAAATTAAAACGAACCTCACGGAAAGTCATCCTATCGAGCTGCCTCTTGTGCTATATCACTCGCAGGCCTTCTCGTTAGAGGTTGGTAGATATCTCTTCTACCTAATAATAAAGCAAAATGATAAGAATTCGTGCAATATATAATCATAAAGAAAATCGAAGCATGCGCAAATTAAGTTGTGTTACCTGGAAGCCAACAGGAATACAAAGTCATCGAACCCATACGGTCTAAGGGTCGAAAATCGCCAAAATATCCAGCTCTGCAGCAGATGCAGTAGTCCTGCCAACTGGACGACGTTCCTGTTAGCGGCTCGGTACAGACTCCTGTACAGCCAGGTAAGCACTGCAGATCCCCAGCTGTATCCCCCGAGGTTGTCGATGCGATAGATGAAAGGGAGCCACCGGAGGTGAACCCTGGCTGCAGTCTTATCCCCAAAAAGAGCCATCGACAACAACATTATAATGTAAGCTCGCGCATGCCTGATGACCAGGTCCTAGCTGGTATGCAACATCCTCGAGCGTAACAGTGCACTCGCCCCACGGCATGTGAAACGAATGGGTCTCAGGGTGCCACCGCTCTATGAAGGCACTTATGAGCGGCTCATCAACCTTGAACCAGTAATCGCTCAGACGTGCCATCGGGAGCAACCCGGCCCACTCCACGTACGGTACAACCTGCGGATGTAACAGCATTACGAGTTGCCTACGCACGTTGATGATATATCTAACCGGCTGCATTGAACATAATATAGCAAATATTAAACTAAATAAAACTAAAAATTAATCAATATTTAAGACACTAAAAATTAATCAATAACAAACTCATAATTAAATTAAACCTAATTTAATTAAATAAAATGAAACTAAAAAATAAATAATCAATCATTAGGACACTAAAATTGAATTAGATGAAAGTAACCTAAACCCTAAATCCTAACTTAATCAACAATTAAGACACTACAAATTAAATTAAATGCTGATTAGTAGAAAAAATTTAACGCTAACCTCTGTGTTAACATTATGTGCGGCGTGGAAAATGTTGTCGAGCCAGTACATAATGTCTTTGTCGGCGGCGGATATTTCCTCGAGCGTTGGTGCTGCCATTTGAAAATCCTCTCACTTCTCTCTATAACTTCTCTCTCTAAAAAAAAAAAAAAGAAGGAAAGAATGAAATCTCAAGGACCCTGCCACGAAACTTATAACGTTTGGTAAGCAAAATCCATAGTAAGGTACCACGGATCCTGACTAAAAGCATTTGCTCAGAATCCATGGTAGGGTCTAGCGGATTTTGGTTGATGCATTTGGTAAGAATCCGTGGCAGGGTCCAATGGATTCTAGAAAACAAAAGACCCTGCCACAGTTTCTATAGAAATATGCGTTTTGGTGCAATCTGAGCAATTCTTTCCTTTTGGTGTAAATTGATCATTTTGAAGCCAACATCATTTATATGGGTAACTTGCCCTTTTTTTATGGTATCAATATTCAATATTTTTTTGGGCCATTATTTAATATAAATACTATATAAATATTTGAGTTGCACAGTACGTGAACGTGATTCACTTTTAACCCAAGGTTACAATCGAGATTAGACATTAAGTAACCTAAGCCTCTTACCACTTGTGTTAGGGGATGTGGTTAGAAAGCACTTAACACTCTAAAAGAGAGAGTACAAAACAAAACGAAAATCAGAAAATGAAAAGCAAGAATGGACAAAAATCACATAATTCTTTATACGAAGGACAAAAATACACATAAAAACTTATTTAATGAGACAAATGTACACACGAATAATACTTTCTTATCTTTTGAAGGACAAAAGTATACACCATTTATAATGAGCTTAGTTGACAGATGGATAAATGTGTTTAATGAAAAACATTATTCATGTATACATTTGACTTATTAAATAAATGGTGTGTTTCATGTGAAAAATAATGCGTACTTTTGTCAATTCTTTAAAAAAAGAGTGAGGCATGAGAGGAGAGAAAAATGGTGAGGTGAGGGTTTAGGTAAGGTGGGGATTTGAAAAATTGGCTTATATAGAATAATAAATATAAATAATATAGATATGAGTTTTTATTATAAGTATATGAGTGCCTTATGTAAATTATTTTACTATAAAATAATAATGTGGTTTATGTAATTAATATAATTAATTTCAATTATATTGAGTTAAATATGATGGTTGTTACTCGATAAAGAAACTAAATTAGTGGGAGTTTTAAATAGTAATATAAAAATTATCACTTCCCTCTGAAAACGACATGGGTTACAGTTTTAATATAAAAATCACTTATTAGTTTTCTTTGTGCCATTAATGAAAAAGTGAAAAGAAAAAGGAAGAAATGGGAAAAATCACTTATTAGTTTTCTTTATGCCATTAATGAAAAAGTGAAAAGAAAAAGGAAGAAATGGGAAAACATTAACAGGGAACTTATTGGAAAATTGCAATAACTTAATTGGATAGAAGGCCATCTACCAGTAACACAAAGGTCATCAAAGTAGTTGTGCAGTGGAAGTGCTCGGTGTTTGGCTCTAGCATTAAAAAACAACTTCTCAACAACAGTGTCATGAATTCGGGTATGTTTTGATTTACATTATTAAGATGTGATAATCATAAATTTAGAGATCTTCTATTGATATGTGAGTACATTGAGAACAACAAAATACATGAAATTTTCTAACTAGGTTATGAAATTTATGATTATTTATAAATTAATTTAATCAAATTTAGGTAAATTATATAAATTTTTGAACGTTCTAATAGTGCAATTTTAGTTCTGTTGAGTAGATTTGTTAACCACCAAAGTTGTCAAATTTGGTAATATAAAAATATATTTTGTTCGTTGTTATAAGATATTTAAGGGTCAGACTCAAAGGTTGCCTACTTATTCTTATATTAAATTGAAAAGATTGTTGGCGTGTATGTACAATATTAGAAATATTTTTTATATCCAAAGATATTTAAATATTTTTTTAGTTAATTTATATATGATAAGCAAATTAAAGTGAATTAATTTAATTAGTATTATTGTGTTGTTGTGTATTAGTATATCATCCAAAGGATAACATTATATCCTTTAAATATTTTATGTGAATATAAATTCTTAGAATATATTATGATGAATTAGTATAAATTATAATATTTGGATTTATTAGTTTGATATTTCTCATAATTATAGGATATTAGGTTATTATTATTCTGATTCTCTCTTCACCTATAAATAGGTTAGTGCATTGTACTATGATATACACAACTCTCATACAATTCTAATACATAAATCTTTCTTTATTGTGTGCTCTCTCTCCTTTTCTAACATGGTATCAGAGCATAGATTTTTTTTTTATACTAATTGATACTGATTGATACTAATATACTCTAACATGAATTTGTTAATGTGTGAGTTTGTATTATATTTGCAGGTTCCATGAATTTGTTAGGTTCAAGTAGTGGAATTGTCAAGTTTAATGGACTTAACTATACTGATTGGTCTGAACAAATTCAATTTGGATTGGGTGTTATGGATTTAGACCTGGCACTAGTTATAAATGAAAAGCCTGCTAAAATTATCGAGACTAGTTTCGAAGAGAATAACTCTCTTTATGAGGCTTTGGAACGGTCAAATAGCCTGAGTTTAAACTTGATGAGAATGACAATAGCTGAAAATGTTAAGCCATCCATGCCTAAGACTGACAATACCAAGGGTTTCATAGCTAAAATTAAGGAATACTCTCAATTGGACATAACTGACAAGTCCATTGTGAGCAACCATATGACAGAACTGAAGAGTAAGAAATTTGATTGCAGCATGTGACTGGAATGTCTAATCTGTCATGTGACTGGAATGTCTAATCTGGCAGCAAAGTTGAAATCCATGGGGATAGATGTGATTAAGTCTTTTTTGGTTCAGTTTATCATGAACTCACTTTCTCCTGAATTTGGCCAATTCCAAGTGAATTATAATACTCTTAAAGAAAAAAATGAATTTTCAAGAAATTAAGGTAATATTGATTCAAGAGGAAGGGAGATTAAAGAAAATGAAAGATCACTTTCTCCATCTCACATTTCAAGCTGGATCTAGTAGCAGTAAGGGTAAGCCGCAAAAAAAGGATAAGAAGGACAATGCTTCATTGAAAGTTCGTGATGACAATATCCAAAAGAAGAAGGTAGTGAAATGTTATTTCTATAACAAGACTGGGTATGTAAAGAAAGATTGTCCGAAAAGAAAGAAATGGTTTGAAAAGAAAGGTACTTATTATGTTTCAGTAAGGTTCGAATCAAATCTTGTTGAAGTGTCTAACAATACCTAGTGGTTAGATTATGGTGCAACTACTCGTGTCACATTATGCAGTGATTCCTTTCGATCCAGCCCATTAGAAAAACTGAAAAATTCTTGTATATGGGGAACAGAATGAATGCAAGAATTGAAGGAATTGGGATGTACAGGATGATCCTGGACAATGGTTGTTGTTTAAATATAGAAAAGTGTCTTTATGTTCCTAAATGTGCTAGCAATTTAATTTCTGTTTCGAATTTGGATAATGTAGGTTTTAACTTCAAGATTGGAAGTGGTACCTTTTCATTGTATAAATTTGCTTACTATTGTGGTTATGTTACTTTAGTGGGTGATTTATATCGTTTCAATTTTAATGTTAATTTTGCTTAATCCCTATTCAATCTTGAACACAGTACTGGTAGTGAATGCCATGCACTGGTTGAAAATTTTGCTTCTTTGTGGCATAAAAGATTGGGTCATATATCCAAAGAAAGGATGTTGAGGTTAATGAAAAATGAAATTTTACCTCAATTGAATTTTTTGATTGGGATGTGTGTGTGGATTGCATTAAAGGAAAGCAAACCAAAATTATTTTAAAGAGTTCGGCCACAAGAAGCAGTCAACTACTTGAGTTGATACACACTGATATTTGTGGTCCTTTTGATAATCCATCTTGCGTTGATGAAAACTATTTTATCACTTTTATTGACGACTTTACTCGATATTTTTATTTATATCTTTTGCATGAAAAGTCTCAACCTGTGAATTTTCTTGAAATATTCATTAACGAGGTAGAAAGACAATTAGATAGAAAAATAAAGGTTTGTGAAGACAGTGTCAAGGTCTATTTGCAAAGCTTTTTGAAAGTCGAGCCATATGTGCATAATATACAATGCCTGATACACCACAACATAATGGTGTAGTTGAAAGGAGGAATTGTACTCTTATGGAAATGGTTAGTAGTATGTTAAATTATAGCAAAGTACCTTTATCCTTATGGATGTTTGCATTAAAATCCGCTGCGTATCTGTTGAATAGGGTTCCTAGTAAAGCGATTCCTAAGACACCTAATGAGTTATGAACAGGGAGAAAACTCGATTTAAGTCATCTGCATATTTGGGGTTGTCCAACAGAAATAAAGGCATTTAATCCACATGAAAAGAATCTTGATGCAAGAACTATTAGTGGTTTCTGTTCGATAGATACCTGAGTTCCGAACCTAATGAGTTACTGGGATACTCGAGTGCTTGTGAGACTGGACCAGGCTGAGTGTGTCGGAGCTACTTGGCTACTTGGTTTTTAGTATCTTTCCGTGACAGGGCTACTAGAAAAGTGGTTCGAGGTAAGGGGCTACTTGGCTCCTGAGTTCCCTCGTCGGAATCTAGGCAGAACTCCGCCGAAGGAGTGGACGGGGGGCGCCGAGAGGGCCACCTGAAAAGACACTCCGACACTCAACGTCAGCAGAGTATAAGAGGTTGTGAAGTAGGAAAATTAACTTAGCCTACCCTTTCATAGTGTGGCTTTGTGCCATTGGTATTAAGATGGAGTTATTGCCATTAGTGGTGTGCATTGATACTGAAGAGCTATCATTGTGCATTATTGATGGAATTCCATAACTATTGTCCTTTGGCCTTTTGGCTTCTAAGCAGCCTTAATAAAAGGAACCCAATGTGGGATATTCCTTTTGAGTTGCAGAACTTGACTAGGGTTTGACTTTTGCCTCTTATTGGGTTTAGGTCCATTTTGGCCCAAAGTGCAATGCTGCAGAAGTGTTTGTACCTTAGAAGTATTGGGCTGTCAGATTCTGGGCTTAGGATTTGTTCAGAACAGTACCCAAACTCATAAAGTTGGCTTGCCGGGTTTGCAAGATTCCTCTGCAAGACCTTAGCCTAGAATGCCCCAAGCCTTCAAGAGAGTAACTTGGTGATGTTGTAGGTATTTGCTTATAAGGAAATCGGTACCTTGGATCGTCAGGGAAGCCTCAAGTCCTTGGGAAGGCAACTTTGGGTTCCCTTGGTGGGATTTGTAGAAGTAGCCCAGTATCTCAGTAGTCTAAGATTTCTAAAGTTTTTAGAGCAAGCCTTGTTGGAGAGGAAAACCAGAGGTCAGTAACTCGGTTGCTCTGATCATGGTTCGTTGGAGAGGAGTCTCGGAAGTCCGAAAGTCGGAGTTTACTTCCAAGGATCTAAGAGAATGCCATGAACCCTTGAGAAGTAGTTTGAGGATTCTACTTAGTGAGCTTTAAGGAACACGAGAACTTGTGACCTTGGGTTCCCCGAGACAAGGCTCATATTAGGTATGCCCCAAGTCCTTGAGAGGTAGCTTAGGGATTTTGTTTAATGAGCTTGACAACTCGGGACCTCGACTTAACGGTACCTTCTTGAGTTACCGTATCGATGCCCTTACTATGAATGCCCCAAACCTTTAGAAAGAGACTTGGTAATTTCATTTAGGCAAGCTGTTAAGGAAAACTCAGAAAATTGGTATATGGGTACCTCGAGTTTCTGGCCGCTTGCCCCAAGCATTGAGCATTTTTAGGAAGCAGAAGAGTTTCTAGGGGTCGAAGAGGAGTGGTTAACTGTGGAGAAACCCTCCAAGGCCAAGGCTTTGTTAGATTTAGCTCAGGAGGAGGTGACTTCCCTTTCTATTATCAGTCTCTTAGCTACCTAGTGGACATTACCGAGGACCGTGGCTACCGAGGTTCCGCAAATTGAGGGATGCTAGATTTCCCATAGGTTTTGCTTTTAGTTTTAAAATCTTTTAGCTTTTGTTTGTAATAACTTTGGCAGCTATTACTTGACACTTTGAATGCGTGGACCTTCGGAGATCCGCGATTGAGTCAGTAAGGCTTAACTTTTGAACACTTGTCCTTTGCGTAGGAGTATAAAGGTGTTTTTAGCCGTTACTTTTGACTTTGTGATGCTACATTTATTGTTGCGCCGATTTCCAACTTACGCGTCTTTCGCGTTTTATTTTGCCTTTTGTCTTCATGCCGTCGTGTAGGCAATGAACTTTAGACAGTAGTAGATTACTTTCGTAGTAACCTTTAACACTTAGATTACTTTGTTGAGTAACCTTTAACAGTTTAGATCACTTTTAAGTAGTAACCTTTAATGTTCTTTTGCCAAAATGTTTAGCATTCCCAGGTTTAATACTTTTTGTATTTTGGCTTTTAAGCATACTATGTATAGTATACTATGGTGTCGATGTACCGACTTTGTGACCTAGCTGTTAGTATATTAGCATAAGTGTTCTGATGCATTTTGCATACGTTTCGTTTTACCGTGTAGATCGGTTTCGAATGCTTTTGCAGTGGGCTAGCTCGTCGTTGTTGACAAACTAAAAGAAAGTGGAGTATCCGATATAAACTAGGATCTCTAAAACCAAGTAACCAAGTTACTCAATACCTCGGAAAGTCTTTAAATAACTTTTTTGAAAACCGCAAGGAAACCAGGTAACTCGGGATCATGGATCCAAGTAGCCTTGGTACCATGGTCTTCGGAATTAACAAAATTTGAAAATCACGAGTAACGATGGTAGCTCGGGAGCTTGGTAACTTTTTAGCCAGTTCATCCGGATTTCGTGGTAGCACGGTAGCCCCGGAGCTCGTGATAGATCGTTGTATTGAAAATTCAGACATAACAAGAATTTAAATGAAAATTCAAACATTGTTATTCATGGAGAAGTTTCAAGTACAAGAAAGTGGGCCTCGTTAAAAACCTTTGTAAATGAAAAGAGTTCCCTTATCACAATTGAAAATACTTTTAATATACAATTAAATCATAAAGAGAACTACTTGTACCTTCTTAGGTGCGTAGCAGTCCAGGTTCTTGGTACCTCGACTTACGGCTAGAGTTTTCAGCTTGTACGCCCCTTTCCCGAGGTCTCCCTTTATAAGGAAGGGACCTTTTCAGTTAGCAATAAGCTTCCCCTCATGGGCTGCTGAGGTACCGTTGTTTGCCTTTCTGGGTATTAGGTATTGAAGAATGGGGTGCCGACGTCCAGAGGTTTCAGCTTTCGGGCCTACTTGGTTACCGTTATTAATAGGGTTCTCCTCATCGCCGATAACATTGGCTTTGTGTCCATCCTCCATATCCCCTCTTTCGGTGTTCCAAGGTTGGTTGGATGTTTTGGGAGGAACCTTATCTCTGCCAGCCCCTGGAAGAGGATTGGTATTTGTAAACTCTTGCTCGTGATATGCCATGGCTAGCGCACTATGAGTATCCCCAAGGACGGCGCCAATGTTCGGTAGGTACCTGAGTTCCGAACCTAATGAGTTACTGGGATATTCGAGTGCTTGTGAGACTGGACCAGGCTGAGTGTGTCGGAGCTACTTGGCTACTTGGTTTCTAGTATCTTTCTGTGACAGGGCTACTGGAAAAGTGGTTCGAGGTAAGGGGCTACTTGGCTCCTGAGTTCCCTAGTCGAAATCTGGGCAGAGCTACGCCGGAGGAGTGGACGGGAGGTGCTGGAAGGGCCACCTAAAAGGACACTCTGGCGCTCAATGTTAGCAGAGTATAAGAGGTTGTGGAGTAGGAAAATGAACTTAGCTTATCCTTTGATGACCTCTTCCTTTTATAGTGTGGCTTTGTGCCATTGGCAGTAAGATGGAGTTATTGCCATTAGTGGTGTGCATTGATGCTGAAGAGCTACCATTGTGCATTATTGATGGAATTCTATAATTGTTGCCCTTTGGTCTTTTGGCTTCTAAGTAGCCTTAATGAAAGGAACCCAATATGAAATATTCCTTTTGAGTTGCAGAAGTTGACTAGGGTTTGACTTTTGCCTCTTGTTGGGCTTAGGTCCATTTTGGCCCAAAGTGCGATGCTGCAGAAGTGTTTGGACCTTAGAAGTATTGGGTTGCCAGATTCTGGGCTTAGGATTTGTCCAGAACAGTTTCTTCATCGACTATCTGTATAAATCAAATGGGTACATATTTTACTGTCCTAATCATAGTACAAGAATAATTGTATCTGGAAATGCTAGGTTTCTTAAAAATAATCATTTTAGTGGGAGTGAAGAATCACGAAAAGTGGATATACGAGAGAACTGTGTAATAACTCCTACACAAGATACTTCTTCTCAAGTTGTTGTTCCTATTGTTAAATCATGGTCACACAACATGCCAAGTCAACATTGTAATAATCCAAACCCGCTATATGATAATATAAATGTTGAACCTGAGAATGATGTGCAAGTCCCAAATAAACAAGTGATAGATGAACCACAAGAAATATTAAGAAGGTCAATAAGGCAGAAGAGACTAGCAATTTCAGATGATTTTATGGTTTATTCACTTGAAGAAGAGTGTGACTTAAGCATTGATAAGTATCCAGTATCTTTTAAGCAAGCCATGGAATCTCACAATTCTGAAAAATGGTTTAATGCTATGAAAGAAGAGTTGAAATCAATGGATGACCATAAAGTTTGGGATCTAGTAGAGTTGTCTAAAGGTTCAAAATGAATTGGGTTTACATGGGTATTTAAGACCAAACGTGATTCACAAGGCAATATTGAAAGGTATGAGGCTCAACTTGTCGCCGAAGATTACATTCAAAAGGATGGCATTGACTACAGAAACCTTTTCACCAGTTTCAAAGAAGGATTCTTTAAGAATTTTTATGGCTTTGGTGGCTCCTTATGATTTAGAGCTTCATCAAATGGATGTAAAGACCGCTTTTCCCAATGATGACTTAGAAGAAGAGGTTTATATGGACCAACCTCAAGGGTTCTTAACCACAGGAAAAGAAATTGTGTGTGTAAATTAAACAGGTCAATATATGGACTAAAATAAGTTTCTAGACAATGATTTATTGGAGAGCACTGTTGATAGGTGTATCTACATGAAAATTAGTGGGAGCAAATTTATTATGTTGGTTCTATATGTTGATGACATAATTCTTGCTACTAATGACGTTGGTTCGTTATATGCTGTAAAGAACTTTCTCTCTAATAAGTTTGAAATGAAAAATATGGGCGTTGCATCTTATGTAATAGAAATAGAAATATTCCGTGACAGATCACAAGGTGCATTAGGATTGTCACATAAAGGATATATCAAGAAGGTGTTAGAGAAATTTAGCATGTTTTTCAATAATAGTTCCAATTCAGAAGGGAGATAAATTTAGTCAAATGCAAATGTCTTAAGAATGAATTGGAATGAAAAACAATGGAGTCTATTCCTTATGCTTTAGTTGTTGGAAGTCTTATGTATATTCAAACATGCACTAGACCAAATATAAGATTTGTTGTTGGGATGTTGAGTCGATATCAAAGTAATTCTGGAATAGACCAATGGAAAGCTGCAAAGAAAGTCCTTAGGTATTTACAAGGCACCAAGGAATACATGCTCACTTATAGAAAATCAGATGGCCTTGAAGTGGTTGCCTACTAAGATTTGGATTTTGTTGGATGCATAGACTAGAGAAAGTCAACTTTTGGTCATCTTTTTATGTTAGCTGGAGGAGCTATTTCATGAAAAGTTCAAAGGAATCTAACATTGCTACTTCTACTATGGAGGCGGAATTTGTGGTGTGCTTTGAGGCCACTGTTCAACCATTGTGGTTGTGGAACTTTATTTCAGGGCTTAGTATCACTGAAAGTATAGCTAAGCTATTAAGACTTTATTGCGATAATTCTGAAGCTATTTTCTTTTACAAGAATGACAGTTACTCCAAGGATACAAAAACTTAGATTTAAAGTACTTAACAGTTAAGAAAAAAGTGCAAAAACAAAAGGTGTTTATTGAGCATATTGGTATTGATATGATGATAGCAGATCCATTAACAAAGGGATTTCGCCCCAAAATTTTTTCTGGTCATGTAATACGGATGGGCATAATTGATGAGTCCTTGTTACCACAAAAGTATAATATGTATGTATAAGTATGACTATATGTTTTGCTTATTTTGTTATGACACCTCTAAATTCAATTAAAGTTATGTTTCTACGTACTTACTGGTTATCGCTAATAGACATCTACTGCCATGATCCATTTAATTCAATTCAAATAAGAGATGATGATTTGATCATTTCAATGTAAAATAATGTGCTTTTATGGTTGTTGAATCTTCAAGTCATCACATGGACCAAGTGGGAGATTGTAATTTGTTTTATTAAAATAATAATGTGGTCCATGTAATTAATATAACTAATTCTAATTATAGTGAGTTAAATATGATGTCTGTTACTCAATAAAAGAAACTGAACTAGTTGGAGTTTTAAAATAATAATATAAAAGATATTGTAAATCATGTTATAATATGCATGCAAGGTTTTTATGATTAAGTTTTGATGAATGACAACCATTATGGATTTGAGGACAAGTATCGAAAGATTTGAGGATTCACTTGAAAGCAAAACAACAACTACGACAAGAACACAAAGTCCGCAAGGTTAAAGACGTTTTAGAATCTTAGGACTTAGGTAAACTCTTGTCAAGAACCAATTTTACTATCTCTCTCACACACACACTTAGAAAATGTTTTTACAAAATGTTTTGTGAAAATTATAGTCATATAAAAGGTCGTATAACGTTTTAAACTTAGTTCTTACGCCTCTTTAAAATAGGAATCAATCATACATGTTTTAGAATTGATTCTAATGTGTTTAAATGTGTTTTAAGGCATAAAACTACCAGGTTACCGATTACCTAAGCAAGGAAATCGATTACCAAGGGTTTTGAATCGTTTCTATATATGAAACCTCATAGTAATCGATTACAAACACAAGGTAATCGATTACTTGCTCAAGGTAATCGATTACCAAGGGAAGTAATCGATTACTTGGCTCTAAAATTCAAAAATTTGTTATAACGGTCACAAGGTAATCGATTACTGAGCTATATAATCGATTACCTGAGTCAGAAATGCACCATAACGGCTAGTTTTGACAATTTGGCTTAAACAATTATATTTTCCAACGTCCCAATTCATTTGGGAGTCTATAAATACAAGGTTTTGAGACTCATTTGATACATAACACATGCTCCAAACCTTCTTATTATTATAATTGATTTCTAGATCAATTTCAAAGTGTTTTATGCACTAATTTGAGAGATACACAAAATTGGTTCATAGTTCTTCATTTGTAATATCATACTCTTGTTAGAGAGATTCCAAAAATCATTTTGTTGATTTGTATGATAAGAGATTGGTTCTCTTATTGCTAGAGTTGAGAGATACAAACACTATATTCGATTTAGATAAGCACTCAAGGAAATTCTTGAAGTTGGGATTACTTCGAGTGGAGTGGCTTGTCGTGAGAAGTCGTGAGGTGTTATAATCTTAGGCTCAAGATTGTAAACGGTTTATTAAGCACCTTGAAGCTTGGTAATAGTGGAACTTCTCAATTGCGATTGAGAAAGAGTGGACGTAGGCAAGAGTTGCGCCGAACCACTATAAATGTTGTGTATCAATCTCTATCCCTTATCTTTTACAATTTCGTTATTTATTTTCACAAGCATCTTTGCTAAGTAAAAGCTCCCTATAAGTACTTAAGAAGTGGCTTAAGTCCTCAGAAAAATACTAAGCAAAAATACTTGAGTTATTTAATTTCAAGTCTTTTAAATCTATATCAAGTGTTCTTGGAAACTACAAGCTCCTTATAAGTGGCTAGGAGTTGACTTAGTCCCTTGGAAAAATACTAGTACAAGCACTTGTGTTGTTCATTATTCTTAGATATTTACGTTTCCGCGAAAATTATTTATTGTTGTTGAGATACTCAATTCACCCCCCCTCTTGAGTATCCGTGCTACGTGACTAACAATTGGTATCAAGAGCTAAACTCTTAGATAAAGATTTAACAGTTTAAGAGGAACGATCAAATGGCAAGCACAAGCTTCAACAACAACAACAACAACGAAGGACTCTCAACTACACGTCCACCTCTTTTCAATGGAACTAACTATTTCTATTGGAAAAATAAAATGAGGATTTGAATTCATGCACAAGACATAAGAATTTGGAAAGTGATTGAACAAGGAAATCACGTCCCAATGAAGACGAGTAGTACAACGGTTGGGGAGTCAACTACCACAAAAGAGGTCCCAAAACTCGAAAGCAAGTTTAGTGAAGATGATTGGAAGAAGATGTCATTAAACGACAAAGCCATCAATTTTATTCATTGTGCACTCGATGAAAATGATTATATAAAGATCTCCACATGCGAAACCGCAAAGGAAATATGGGACAAACTAGAAGTCACATATGAAGGAACCGACCATGTGAAAGAATAAAAAATTAGTGGTTTGGTTCATAAATACGAAAATTTCAAGATGAAAGAATTGAAGAAGCTTTTGGAAGATTTTCAAGAATCTTCAATGGTCTAAACATACTTGGAAAGAAATATCCCGAGCGTGAGATCATCACAAAAGTACTTCGAAGCTTAACCTCAAAGTGGCTCTCAAAGGCAAATGCAATTGTAGAAGGAGTTCACTATCAAAGTGGGACTCTCACCTTTGATCAACTAAGAGGTAATCTTATCACTCATGAGATGACCGTCCTTGATCCTCAAAATGGAGAGAACAAGAAGAAAAGCCTTGCTCTTAAGGCCTTATCTCAAGAAGAAGAAAGTGATGAGAATAACGATGGAGAAGAAAATAAAGACTTTGCACTCTTGATGAAACAATTCAACAAGTTTGCGAAGAAGAAGAACTTTAACTTCAAAGGGAAAAAGAAAACACCCCCAAAATGCTTTGAATGTGGAGAAGTTGGACATATCAAACCAAATTGTCCAAAGTTACAAAAAGGAGAGAAAAACAAGAAAATGAAGAAAAAGAAGCAAAAGGCATACATGTCATGAAAAAATGAAGATGACTCTTCCACCGACTCCGACGAAGAAGAAGTAGCAAATCTTTACCTAATGGCAAACATTGAAAAGGTAAATGATTCTAACTCAACTAATAATGAGCTACAAGATGCATATGACTCATTATATGAAGAGTTTGCTAAAGTTGCCCAAGAATTTTCTTTAATTAAGAAAAAGAACATTGCTTCTC
>JASCZI010272480.1:18645-33524 GCA_036250425.1 Stylosanthes scabra | reverse complement strand
AGTATTACTCTACAAATATTTCTACCCAATAACCCACTAACAACAAATATTGAATACTAACAATAAAACACAGATAAATAAACAAATAACAATAAAAGAGAGAAAGAAAAGAACACACCAATTGATAACGGAGTTCGGCCAAATTTTGCCTACGTCTCCGGTCAGCACTACTTGTAGCTGATCCCTTTAATATGTAAATATAGAAGAGATACAATTGTTTGGGATGATCTAAACCTTAGAAATAAGGTTCCAAGGTATAGGGATACAATACCCCCTTCCTCAAAGTTATATACGATGTGGGGCTAATATATATGCCACCACCACCGTATTCACACCTTGTATGTAATGGGAAAAAAAAACTGTGTGTTGGCAGGTTAAGTTGTGGGTAACTGTTTTGCAGATAAACTGTTGTCTGCAATTTCTTCCTTTCATGTTTCCTCTTGGAAGCTTGTTATGCATTGTGCTACTTTGGTGCTTAACGACTTTTTCTGCGATGATTTTGAATCAGGTGTATTCTTCTAGGTGTGAGTTGTGGTGCAAATATTGCAGACTATGTGGCTCGAAAAGCTGTAGAAGCCGGCAAATTTCTGGACCCTGTCAAGATAGTAGCACAGGTCCTGATGTATCCATTTTTCATTGGGAGTGTGCCCACTCGTTCTGAAATAAAGTTGGCAAACTCTTACTTTTATGACAAGGCTATGTGTATGTTAGCATGGAATCTCTTCCTAAACGAAGATAAAGTTTACCTGGACCATCCGGAAGCCAATCCTCTTGTCCCAGACCGGGGTCCTCCCTTAAAGTTGATGCCTCCAACATTGACAGTGGTGGCGGAACTTGACTGGATGAGGGACCGAGCCATCGCTTACTCGGAGCAGCTCAGGAAAGTGAATGTTGATGCACCTGTTCTGGAGTATAAAGATGCAGTCCATGAGTTTGCAACACTTGACGTACTTCTCAAAACCCCCGAGGCCCAGGCTTGTGCCGAGGACATTGCCATCTGGGTCAAGAAATACACCTCACTTAGGGGTCATGAATTCTCATATTGAGTAGGATTATCCCAGATTAAGATGCTGATCAGTGAGAAAATCTTGACCTTGTTTAGAAATTAGCTTCAGATATCTCTTGTGCTACCAAATTACTTGGGGATTTGATGGCATATTAGTTTATTTGTTTTAATGCTTATGTCCTGCCGTCCTAGTTGTTGACAGGTTCTATGTTCAATCCACCCCCTGCTGGTGCTTTTTATAAGATAGAGTTGTCCAAGAATGGGGTTAGTTGAATCAGTGAGATGCATTTATCTCTTGCACACCACAATTGGAAGGCGAAGCCACCCTGTTCATCGTTCCCTGTGTATTATGATGTACTATCCTATGAAAGGGTATAGAATTTTGTGCAATGCTCCTTTAGCATAAGTATGAATGGTGGGTCATAGTTAAATTTTGTACAAGAGATGTCTTTGTTTTTCGATAGGATTTAGAATTCAGATTAAAAACAACTATTTACCCATAAGGTACCCGGTTTAGTGATGATCATAGATGAGTATTGAGATTCTTTAATAATAAAGCATGCACTTGCATAGTTTGCTTTGTTGGGCACAATGTTTTGTCTACACTACAGACAATTGTTTTAAGTCTTACTGCCACTATAAATATGATATGGTCTTAACATGATTTCCTTGGGAAATTATCAAAAATATTTTGAGGTAATTGGCCCCACTGGTTCCACCACTTGATTTTTGGTGAGAAGAACCATCAGGAGGATCCATTAGAAGATCCTCTGATGAAGCTTTAAAGCTATGTTTGGATGCTATCTCTAAGATAGAAACATGGAATTAGTAGATACCAAAATTTGTTTGGTTGTAGAATCAGGGGCAAAAACACAAAGCTTTTCTGTTCTACAGATAAAGAAAAAATATATGTATTTGTTTTTGTCTTCCTATTTCTGTCTTTCTGTCTCTTTATTCTGTATCAAAGGCAGAATTCGAATGCGACTTAAGAGATAGCAGCATCTGTTTATTGTGGTTAAAACTTATAACCATCTTCATGATCAAGCTTGTTGATCTAAATATTGGAAGCACTTTGAGGGAATGAGGAGCCGTGTAAACCAGTGGAGTATGCTCAGTGATCAATCTAATAGATTTACTGGGTGTATTTTGCGTAGGTGGCATCTCTGCTGAATGTCCTCTATAACCATGAGTTATGTGGACTAAACATAGAATTATATTTTGAAATGAAGCTAGAACTTTTGTAAAATGATATTTTGTGTAATAATGAAAAAGAAATATTTGAAATCAATTTCTTCTTTCTCATTGGTATATTTGCTTAAAAATGGCCTAAGATGGTATGAATTATGGGAACTCTCCATTTTGCTAGGGCGAAAATTTTTTGGAAAAAAAAAAAGAAAATCAACTCATAGGAGACAAGTTGCTTCTGTTCTTTTCAATTTTCTTTTTCATAAAGAAATTTTGTTGGAGATGAACTAATTGGAAGTGATTTATTGGCAAGATATTGCAAAGAATAGCGTTATATTTAATCACTTAAAAAATTTTCAACGAAGAAGAATGTTTTAAGATATTCATAGGTAAAATGCACATATATTGAAGATCAAGCCAGCCCAGATGAAGTGAAAAATTGTATAAAGATTCTTACTACTACTGATTATAAATAAGCGGCTAAAAGAGACAGAATTAAGTGTCAATTGTATTATTGGGAGGAAAGTTGCCCCAAAATAACTGAAAGAGTTGTTCCCAGAATAATAATAACAAACTAATAAATATTAATAAACTAAGAAGAATTTTCTAGATCAAACCCTTTGGGCCTATAGTTACCAAAATTGGAGATGTTACCAATCTGTACAAATATATACATGGCAACAGAAAATAAGTAGAACTACTAATCAGTGAATCTTCTGATTCCTCTCCAATGCAACACAGATGCGTCTCAGACAAGTCCCAGCACTCAAGGGCAATGCAGAAACTGTAAATATCCATGTAACATAAATAAGAAAGTAAGAAATAACTTTATTCTTGTAGCTAACTACCAACTAACCCCCTAAACATAGAGTCAATGCAAAAGCTCACAGAAGATAATGAGCAAACAGATTATAGTCTTTCTTTTTTCACTCAAACTAAGAATGTAAACCAGCACATGAATCCCTTGCAACACAAACCTGATATAAGATCATCAACATATTCCGCATCAATCTTTCCATGAGCCATTGCACCAACCTCAAAAATAGAAGCCCATAAGTTAGTCAATGACCACTGAAATCTCATAAGTTTGTTTTTGGTAGACAGGATACTGATGCATAACACTGAGACAAGAGACACATGGACACAAAACTGTATTTGGTTGTGGAGACATGGAAATAGATACTAAAATTTGTGTATTTTGTGTTCCTTGAAACGTAAGATCACTTAAGACACAACTTGGGGACACAACATTTACTTCATTGCTCCTACCGGAGCACCACTGCCAACTGCCAGACTGTTGCCATCGGTGACCTCTTGTGTCCAATGGCTGACTACTTTTCTGGCAGTGGTTCAGCTAGGAGTAATCATGTAAACTTAAAAATAGTTTGCTTTGGCCTCCACTATTGCCAAACATGTTAAAGACACCAAATTTGTGTCCATGTCTCTCTTTGTCCCTTAAATTTTGCTACCAAACACTTCCATAGGAAAATGTATATAAAGGCACTAAGCATACCACAAACACAAGGTTCTCATCATGATTAGCAGCAGCCAGGTAGTCGTTTATTTGAACAGCCTTAGGTGAACTGACAGAAAGCCCTAAATAGGAGAAAAGCTAGACATAAGAATTTTTATTACATGGATGAAAATAATCAGTGATTTATACAAAGAAACTCACCAATCTTACGAGAGTTAACAGGTAAGTGTTGAGTTACAGGATTTTCAATTAGGCGCAAAAGTTTTCCACGATTACCCTTTGACTTGATGCTGAACTTTTGCAGTAGCTGAGCTATAATTATAATTAAATATTCATAAAAATAAGAATAAATTAGTTACATGAATTTAATGGTGAACCATTATAAATTGATAAATGATAACAAATGAGGAATGGAATGAAAGATTTATGGGAAATAAAACTCACCCATCATGTTGCAAAAGCTTCCAAGAGTCTTTGGTATCTGGGTGTTTGGTTCAACTCGGATTAATATTCCTTCATCAGTCCTAATGAACACACCATGTATCCTACCAGCCATGCAAAGCCGACTACCCATAATTTGAAGAAGGGCCTAAACAAAATATTAATAAAAGAAAGTTAAATACAAAAAGAAATTAATAAAATAAAACAATGTCTGCTTAAGAAGGAAGTAAGAAGATAATATGGAACTCCCTTAAATTAGATTAAATTCAAATAAAAATCAAAGGAGAAAACAAAACAAGTACCCATAAAACAAAGGAACAATATTTATATTATACCCCAGAACAGAGAAATATGAATAGATCAACAACCAAAGCAAGGCTTGATTACCCAACAACGAGAGAAAGAGGAGGAACGGGGTTGGTTCTACTAACCTCGTGCACAATATCAGGCCTATAATCATAAGGGTTCTTGTTATTCCTTTGCAGGAAATTGGCATGCTCATCTGGATTCAAAATCTGGTACCTCTGAGAGTTCACAAAAAATAAAGGAACTTAGATATAGCATTTAAATTACAATGTATTAGTTTCATTTTTACCACAAAGTATTAGTTTCATTCTTATCACTACTAATCTGAAAAGAAAAACAGAAGTAGAAATGAAATTGATAAGAAAATGGCAGAAAAATTTAACAAGGAACAAAGGACGAGACACAAAAACCTATTCATTAAAAGCCCAAATCAACTTTCAACTTTACATATTACAAAAGTATAGTACCTTTCCAACATAAGCAGCAACCAGTGAGGCTTTCTCAAGAACAAAATAGACTCCACCTTTTGAGTCTCGGTAGCATGGAGATACAGGAATTCCTGAAAGCCCCACCATCATAGTAGCATGTTCTTTGGGCCCCATTGATTCATCATATTTCTGAAGCTTTGCCTGAAAAAAAGAAAAAATGTAATTCAAACTATGTATATCCTTGGGATGTAAAAGCATAAGTACATAAGTACTACTTAGCTTTAAATATTCAATCTGAGCTCAAACATCAATAACACAATATCAATATAACACACTATACATCACATTATATAATTTAAACACAAATTGAACTAAGTATCACATACAAGTGCAAATGAAGGTTGGAATTACGAGGTGAAAATAACCTTTTTAACAAGATCCCTGTCGAGAGAAGGGTTATCAAGGATCTCGTTACCATGATTCTCTGGCTCTTCCTCCTCCAAACATTGGGTTTGGATTTGTTTTTCAGCCCCCTTATGCTTCAGTTTATTGTTTGCACGAGGAGTGACCATCACTACAATAAATCATTAACATTCACCAATTCAGCATCATCTTTACAGCGCCAAACAATGCACATGCTTATTTTTTATTGAAAGAAGAAGAGCTTATTATTATAGCTCATTACATAATCCAATAAATTAAAGAGAAAGAACATTGACTTATACAATAGGAAATGTTTTCAGTATACCAGGGAACTCAGGTGTTCTTGTGTTTATAGCCATTGATTTTAATTATAAAATATATATATTTAAGATCAACGGCTAAAAACACATGAACATCTGAGTTCCCAGTATAAACGCTTCCTATACAATATGCCCAAAAGATAGTATTTTGAACAATACATTATTTTCATTCGATGACATGTATTTTGAACAATAAGCATCCAATTTGGATAGAGCCCATATCATATCCAAAATCAAAGGTCTCAAGAAAGAGACATGACAAAGTAAAAAGGGCAAATTATGCTTACCTCCCTCTAGGTTTACTAGCATTGCATTTAACCTCCTCTAGTGTTTAACTTTAACCTAACACTTACCATGTACCACCCTCACCATCAATACACAATGCTTAAGCCATGTTATATCAACTGGTGAGAGCATTACTAACGTTTTAATCTCAAATTGCAGAACAACTAGTAATATAAATATAAGCCTCCATATTGTTACCTTACTCTCCCATAACTAAAACGGAATACCCAAGTAACATATATGAGTGCAAGCAAGTTCCCATAAAGTTTATATACAATCTAATGCAATTAACTCTTTAGTCACATAAACCTAAATTTCAACCTCAATCTTATTTTGTCAGTGAAGCGCAGAACTTTGGGGGGGAAACGGCAATTTACAGCAGCAGCAGCGGCTGAGAGAAGGCAGCAACAACAACTTGCGACGGCGGAGGCTGGTGGAGGCTGGCGGAGCTAGGGTTGCCGGCGGCGGGTAGGGTTCTCTCTCTTTTTCGTTCTTACTTATCACAATGCTGGAGCTCTCCACTTCTTCTTACTTGAGATATTAGTTTTTTTTTTTTAATCCAAAACGTCGTCGCATTGAGGGAAAAAATTTATAAAAAACCGGTCATGCTGAAAAACCGGCACTGTTTCGACCGGTTTGATGCTCAAAGGTTTTTTAGTAGGCCGGACCGGAGAGGTGACCAGTTCCTGATTAATCCTGTCGAACCAACAGATCCGGTCCGGTTTTCAGAACCATTAAAACTAGATGGGAAACAAAAAACCTAGCCGCAAATACTAATTCATTTTTTTTTTTGACAGAGCAAATATTAATTCATTTCAAGTTATCACATTCACACATTAGTTCTGTTACTGGTTAAATACTTAATGCTACCAAAAAGAAAAAAAGAAAACTTACTGTAAAATGAACGGTCAATAAATAGTTAAATACTTCATGGCCGCGTCTACAGATAGTAACTTGTATTGTAAGAATGAAGGCCTTGTGTAGAGAAAATTAAAGGAATCATATTCCACTACTTTGTCATGTTGAGTATTAGAAATACAAACCATTACTAAAAAAATAGAAGAGGAAGCAAGGAGACAATGCAAATATGCAATCAATCATTTACAGAACAGTAGAAATAGCGTAAATTTTCATTCCTGATATATTGCCAAGATACAAGGCCTAAATCATGAGATACACAACTGCCAAATGCTTAAACTGATTCTACTAAAATGGCACACCAGAGGGATGGCAGAGTTGTGGTAGAAAACCCAGAATACATTTATCCTATCCACAATTTCTTTTTCTTTCTTTTTTTTTTTTTTTCCCCTTTTTCAACAAGCCCCACTGGTATGTCAGTTTACTCATGTAGGTGGTGATGAAAACGCCAAGGAAAATTTGAGTCCACACTGCAATCATTTGGTTAAAGACATCTTCACCCTCCAAAACCCAGCTTGCACTTCCTGATTTTAGCACTTTCATCCCAAAGAAAATCATTCAAGGTGAAGAACATGGGTAGGTAACTAGCGTTCTCTTGTAGCAGTAAGGCACCATAGGGCAAAGAGAATAAGATAAAGCAAACATTCAAATAAGAACAGAAATCATACAATCATCGTGTTATAAAAGGTGGGGGGATGAATATCCCAACAAAAGAATAGCAATCCACACAGGAAATCATTTGATGTCTTCAGTTATATTTTGGCGGCTGCTCGAGAAGTCTTAATGCTCCATCAACGCTGTTTCGTTCTCAGATAAGGGAGCTGCAAGAACGGAATCCCAAACTGATTAGCCTGCCAATATGTAAGAAGTAGCAAGGAATTATTATAACTAAAACTCAACATACCCAATAAGTCTTCAAATGAATCTGCTAAAAGTGATGAGTCCATTAGCAGAGGGGGTGACAAGACTTGATCCTGAGCATCTTCAAAGTCAAGAACTGACCGTTGTGCGTCAGAAGTTGAATTTGAACCAGTATATGAAAGGAAACCATTTACATGATCATAATCAGAAGATAGCCTTTCCATATCATTAAACATATCAGGAAATTCATCAAACTTTCTCTCCCCATGACTGTTAGATGCATGATTCTCAAGCAAGGAGTCTTCCATTTGAGCTGCAAATAATCTTTTGCTTCTCAATGAAGCTGCCCTCTTTTCTGCATCCATGTGAGAAAAACCAGATTCTGAAAGAGGTACAAAGAAGTGCTCAGAACTTCCATCAGAATGACTATCTCGAGAAGACTCTGAATTGGATGACCGCATAGACAAGGCCGCTTCTCTTACCGACCTCTTCATATTCTGGATGTAGTAACTGTCACTATCTACAAAATAGAGACATTATCAGTCACTTCATTATTAAACACTGATGAAATTCCCACAGAAATGCTATTTCAATATATAATGCACCATGTGGAAGGCCAACTCGCCTACAATGTGGAGCTATTAGGTCAAGGCCCAGTCCACAAATAATTTTATATCTCAACACACCCTCTCATGCAAGTGACCCTTGGGGTAGAAAGCATGGGCAGTGCACAAGTTGTGTTGAAATATAATTGAATTATGAAGGCAAGGATCAAACACCTAAGCTTAGTCACATAGACTCAGATATCAAGTCAACGACACTCTGTAAAGATGAAGCTATCAGGAGTATTCCAAAAGAATGATTTTATATGCTCAACAAATATTTGGGAATAGAGAAGAAAGACACAGCATACCTTCTCCAGAACTAGCCACTTGATTACTTGAAGGAGGATCCAAAGATTTGCTATCAGATTGATTCTCTGTTTGACTGGGTTGAGTAGCATTAACATGCCGCCTTTGCGCATTTCCCGCTTTTCCAGAAGACGGGGTCAAGCTAAATAATTGAGGAAGCTTTAAAGTAGGAGGACTAACAGAAACCTTGTCAAGCTGAACATTGGATAGTCTTGAAGTCACCTCAACAACATCATCAGTGCTACTGTCCTGAATAACAAAGATGTTATGTTAAATATTGAGGTAAAACACGATCTCAAAACTAATGATTACAACAAGATCTCATAATAATAATAAAAAGCATCTTACCATCCTCCCACTATTATGTGCTTGAATAGGTGACGTTGACCGACCATGATGCCTGTTCATTTGAGGTAGATTGGAGGCTATGCAATTTACCTTCTCAGTACACTCTGATATTGACTTCTGTATTGTGGGAGCAACATCCTTGAGTTGGTTAATAAGTACCTGCAAATGAAGAGTACAATGTGAAATTCCTGCTAAAAAGTGCAAAATACTTAGTATAGGAACAACAATAACAAATCAGTAACCCTATTCCAAGAAGCGAGCATAGATAGAGCAAAGATAAGTTCTAATAATATACAACAACTTCGAGAGTTGAACCAGCACACAATAGGAAAAAGAAATCTAATTCTTCGTACGGCATAATGCAATAAATTTCTTCCTCTCTATATTGTCAGAGCAATCAAGTATTAGACTGTTTGCATAATGAAGAAGACGTCCATCAAACACTGACTAGAAGAAAAGATGCAGAAATTTATAGATGCATTCGATCACTCATAAAGGGTACGCTAAATATTTCTCAAACAAAACCATTCCTCCATTGTCAAAAACAATATCCCCCTTCCTAGAAACAGGGGAAGAAGGTTAAGTAAGTAGAAGCAAATCAATGTAATTTTCTGCATAATGTAAGATCTAGCATCATCAACATAACTTGACTGAGAAGCTATAAGGACATTATTTCTCCTTCACCGTAGAATCAGCTTGAAGAATATGAAGCCACCTTTGTTGGTCGCTCAACCTTTAAAGGATTTTTCAGATCATAAAAACCACTCAACACATTACCTGAAAGCTAGCTAAGTGTTGCTGATGCTCTGCAAGGGTTGCAGCTAAGGACTCAGCATGGCCACTTGAACCACCTTCTTGTGCACTCCGCAATATATCTGGACCCTCTCCATCATTTGCTTTTGACTACAAATCATATAAGGTTGGTTAGATGTTTCTGTATGTGATAGAGATGATACTTCTAAGCATTATGATTGTCAACTTAAAAAGGAAAGAGAATATAAGCATGCATGTAGTAGAGACTTGAGAAACAAAATAGAACCAATAAATTGAATTCCCAAGCATTTGGTGCAACACAAGTAGGATTATCTTATTTTCAAGAGATGAACCACAAACAATAAGCACAAATCAGATGTTATTAAACAAACTGTTAGAAATGAAAAATGTGGTAAATGTCTTATGCCATGTAATTGGTGTGGCATTCCTCAGGAAAGAGCTGTGTTAACTATCTATTTTGTCCTTAGGACTATGCATGTAATTAGTTAATCTTTTATGACTATATATAGTACTCAAGAATTCAACCATTTTGAACCTAAGCAATTCCTCAGTGTGATGTTATCTTGTTGCTCGAGTCAACACCGTCCTCCTTACAAACATTGCATCTGCCTTTGATACCATACAATATCGTTCCCTTAATCCTATTGGAAAAATGTGATTCAATGATAAATGGATGCTAATGTAAGTCATGAGTCTTCCATCTTCTTCCCCAAGAATCCAACATTCCATGAAGCTGAGTAGTGCGTGGCATTGAAAACTCAAGGAGTTTGTACAACAAATGAATGACACCAATTCTTGTTCAATTTAAAATTTACTTTTTCTGACTCCAACATGGCAGGATATGACATAGACAAGTCTGTTTAAGTTTTAAAAGAAACAAATATTAATAATAAATAAATAATACAGAAAGAAAATAGTGTGGCTGGGGTAAAGCTTATTATATGGCTTCACAGCTTTTAATTTCTCTATCACCAGCAACCAATGCATAAACCATAGAAGATAATTATTAAAAGTGGCTACACGTGCAGAGACACTAACAGCTTCGAAGAAAAGCTTGTAAATAGCTTACCAGAAGAAGTGATTGTTTGTGAATACGTTGCAATGCATGCGTCCATCGGCGTATAACCTCTGCTACATCAACAGTTTGGTGAGCTCTTCCATTCCTGTCTTCTGCTCTTGTCAATATCTCATTGCTAAGATGAGATCCATCACTTTCTTCTTTGTTATCCATGTGTGCTGCAGAAAAATCACTAGGCTGACCAGATAGGACATCTGAATAAGGAGCCTGAGAACTCTGGTCCATTGCTGCAAGCAAAGATGACCCAGAGATTCGATACCTGAGATTTATAAATCAAAAGCATGTTAGCGAAATTAGCCCAAGTACCAGAAAGCTAACAAAAGCTACATCCAACTTACCTATGCTCCCGGTGAGCTATCAAGTCCTCAATAGGGCCTGATGCAAGAACTTCATGTTGACCTGTACATAAATATAAAAGAATTTCAAATGTGCAATTACCTTAATACCGTAGATTGAAAGGTAACCAATAGGAATGGGTTGTCAACAATACCCATTAAAGGTAAAAATAATGAGCATATCAGGGGGGAAAATGCCTTTGAAAATTTTGTCAGCTACAAGTGGAATGTCTTGTGTTAGACGGCGATATGAGCCAAAACATATTCTTAATCAACTTTTTAGTAAGGGTGTACAATTGTAAAAACTGAATCCGAGCCTTAGCAACTTACAATTGATTATCTTTCCAAACGTAACGAACATAAAAATGGGGATAGTAGAATTACATGATACATGAGATAAGTGAAAAGAGCAAGCTAATTATTAATATCTCCACTTACTTTTTCGAGCTAACAAAGACTCCCATAGACGAGTAGCTTTGGAAACCAAATGGGAATTCTGACTTGAACTGGATACAAGATCATCCCAAAGTTCTCCTTCCAACTTAACTTTATTCCTCAAGTCATGCAATTTTTCCAGCTCTTGTTGCAAATAAGCCTGAATCCAGATTTTCCATTATAATTGTTATTGTTTACAAGAAAAAAACTTATAATATAAATAACAACATCTGTACATTTTTTGGGGTAGTGTTCAGTTATTGATATACCTCTTCAGCACATAAGCCACGAAACTCAGCAGTCATTTCATGAGCCAAATTTGACCACATAGCCTGACGTTGTACAGCCATTTCAGCATTCTTAAGAAACTTCCTTCTCTCAAGGGCAATTCTTGCCTGAGTAAGATTCAATTGAGTTACTCAAGATTATGTGATGTTATATACATAACATAAGAACACAAAAGAAATAAATAAAGCCAAAAAAACATATGGATTATATAATAATAAACAATGCCAAAACAAAGTACACAATTCAAAGAAACATAAGTATTGGTAGAACTATAATTTTGGAATGCATAAAAGAACTTAGACTAGAGAGAGAGACAGCTATAGAGACAGGAAAAATGGCTATGTCCCAAGGTTTTCTGTGTCTCTACTGTCTCGGCATCTTGGACTATTACTAAATAGGACCTTAAGGCTTAAAATACTCATCTAAGAATAATAAACATGGGAGGTTCTATAAATGTTTAGCATGAGAATGAGAATTCATTTCATTTTCAAATAATCATGTGAAACGCATAGCAACTGTTTCAACTAAGAGACACATACACATAATGGAAATCAAATCATCCTAAGTAATTTATGGATGATTAAAATCTGTCATACCTTTGTAACTGGAAGTAGAGTAGCTGCATGTGAGAATGCTACATCAGTCAATGGTGCAGGCAATGGATTAGAAGATATATCATCTGAAAATGTCCGCCTATGAACCTCTCGTAAAGCATGCAAAGAAAGTTGCCATAGAAGCTCAACAAACCTGCATCAACATGTGCGTACAAATAACTTTAGAACTCTAAGTTACAGAGTCCAAAACTGAGGAATCCCATAAATGTCTTACTACATGAAATTACCTCAGTCCATTCTCACAAAGCATTTCCTTTTCTAAATGTCATTTTTTTGGCTTGGGTGAGAGAGGAATCCAGTCACTTAACAACGTTTTTAACTTTTAAGTTTCACCAAAGGATTTCACTTAATAGTCAATGTATGTTCAGGGTTCACTAACTACAAAAGAACTTCCTCTCTTGTCATCAAGAGATTTGATTTTGATGCAACCATGTATTGCCAACCATTAAAGAAATGTGCAAAATGCCAATGTACTGTTAAATGACAGTTTACATTTTACACTGACCCAGCATTAAATTTAAATCATAAAATAAGTACTACCACAAGGTTTCATCAAATGTTGGGATCGAGAACAAGTAACAACACACAACACAAATCAACAGAAACATATGGAATCAACAACAATGTGCGACTATTTGGTCACTAACCTAGGTCCACAACAAGTAGCAAGCGAAGAAACTCTGGAATTGCTCCTAGGAAGCGCACCCTGCGACTCAAGCTCACTGATAATCCCTTGCACAACCTAGCAAGCATTCGCCACCACAATTCTCAAAACCATTCACATTCAAATTCAAAACACACATGAAAAAGTTGCTTGAAAATAAATAAAAATTATCACCTTGCGAAAATCACGCGATTGTGCTGAATCAAAGATAGGCCAAACCTTATCAAAATCCTGAGAGATCAAAATGGGTAAAGACGGGTGAGAGATCACAGGAAGCGAATTACAAAAAGAATGAATAAAGAATTGGGGGAATTAGGGAAATGGAGTACTTTGGCGGATTGAATTGGACCACGGAGGGAGGAGAGGATGAAGTAAAGAAGCTGTTCCCCCAATTTAGGGTTTGAATGGCGGAAGAGTCCGACCCGAGGGGATGAACTGGATGCTCCGACTCCAATAATCGCCGGATCCAGACCCAACAACAAGCAGTTCGTGTACATTGCACTCTCTAGCTCTATCTCTCTCTCCTTCTCTCTGTCCATCGTCATCACCCTTCTTCTAGAACCTTCTTCCTCCTCCTCCTCCTTCTTCTTCTTCTTCTTCTCTCTGATCTTGTTCTTCCTCTCCCTCTCCGTGTGGTGGTGTTGTTGTTGTGTTATTTTATTTTTGTATCCTTCAGATTTTGTTTTATTAGTATTTTCTGGGAATGGAGGTCCTTGTAATTGTTGGAAATTGCAAAATGGAGCCGTAATTTGAAAAGTAGGGGCGGGTTTTAAATTCTGAGAAACTAAGGGCTATTTTGTAAGGTATCACCGCTTGGGAAAAGTAGCTGTTGTCGATGCCGGCCGGCTCTGTGACGCGGTGTCGTTTGTTTTGGGAATTTATAATTTGTTTTTCCATTATTCAGAGATGATGCTGCATTTAAATATTTGATTAATTTATTTATTTTTATGTTAAATAAAAAATTATTTCAGTATCAAATAATATAAAAATAATATTAGAAATAATTTTTAGTTGATACTGAAATAATTTTTTATTTAACATAAAATAAATAATTTAATTAGATTTAATTGAGTAAAATATATGTATATTTGAAATTATTAATTTTTTAATTGATTTAATCTTCAAAAAAAAAATGTTGTAAACACTCAAGTTTTATTATCCAACTTAACTATATATATTTGATTGGGAAAAAAATTATAAATATAATATTTTCCTTCACTATTTTATAACAAAATGTCTTTAAAAGATAAATGGAACATTTCATTTTTAAACATTTTTTTATTTTTTAGATATATTCAAGAATTACTCTTATCAAGTATTCAAATCTATTAATTTATTTTATAATATTTTTTGTAGTCTTAATTCTTAATTAATTCTTATAATCTTTTAAACTCAAAGTTACCTTCGAAGAAAGCTATGGTTCAATCTTCAAGTAATTTATTTATTTCTGTTAATAAAAAAATTTGGCATGTTATCATTCATATATTCATTAAGTCCAAGTTTCTTTCAGCTGAAATGAAATTATTTGCCTCTTGGATATTTTTTATAAAACAATTATTATTTTTAGGTTATTTTTTTAGAAATTTTTTGTGTGCTTTTCAATCTGTTAGTAACCCTTTTAATAGTTTTTGTTATCCAAAGAAGGATCAATTGTTCTACTTTTAAAGAAATCTATAAATAAATGGTAAGGTGAATGGTTAATAAATATAAAAAGTCATAAATAATTATAATTAAATACAAATTATAATTGCTTTATACTAAAGATATACTTTTTTCTTAAAAAAT